>PVJC01002342.1:21231-80524 GCA_004026665.1 Murina feae | reverse complement strand
GAGCTGCTCTTTCCTTCAGCTCCGGAGGATTCTATGATTGTTACAATGTTTCAAAAAGCTGTGTTTTGCTAGAGGCAGTTTAATTGGAGCTGAGCTGAGGGGCGCAGCTTCACTTTCCCTCCTGCCGCAATGGAAAGGGCTGTTTACTCAGGTCCGTGAGTGGCGGCCGCCATGTTGGCTGGGCTAATTTGCATACAGCTGCTCTGATTGGCTGGTGGGTGTGGCTTGCCCTGTCTCGGAGAAACGGTTAATTTTAATATTTCGCTTTTATTAGTTTAGATTTTGTAACCTAATGAACTCATATTGTTTCGAGTAATTTTTTTTTTCCACATAGGCAATTATACCATTTGCAAATTACTTAAATTTTTTCTCCTCCTTTCTGGTATTGACACTTCCAGTTTCTTTTTTCTTCTTGCTGCACTGACTAGAATATTCAGGAAAACTCTGGGAAAGGCTGAGAAAGTGTTGTTTCTTATTCATAGTTAGACTATCCCTAGGGGTTTGTTATCTAATACGACACTAGGTATTATTTGCTGATAGAGATTCTTTCTTAAATTTCTTATGTACCAAGAATGCAAAAAATCAGAAATTAATGTTGATTTACTAACATTTTAGCATTTAACATAATCATCACATGGGTTTTCTCTTGATCGATTGATATGATTAACTATATTAATGCATTTTCCCGACGTTGAAAGAATTTTGTATTTTTGGAAGAAATCTGATTTTATTGCATTTTGAAATCACATTTTTTAATTTGGTTTATTAATATTCTGCTTAGGACTTAATGCATATTTATAAGCGACCACATGCATTTCTTTCTTGCATGTCTTATCTTCTGTTTGGCTTGACAGCAGGCTTTATAAAATTAGGGCGTTCAATTTTTTCTATGGTTTGAGATTATTGTAATAATAAAGAGTATAAAAGTCACCACAAAACATCCTAGGTCTACTACCTTTTTGGGAGAGAGATAACTCTTTCACTTTTTTGTTCATGGTTATTATATTAAGGTTGCTACTTCTTGAATCATTTTTGTTATATATTTAAAAAATTGAGCTATAATCCACCTATCATAATATTCACATTTAAAAGTGTACAATCCAGTGGTCTTAATTTATCCACCAAATAGTGTGACCATAACTATCTAATTCCAGAATATTCTCATCAACCCCCAAAGAAACCTCCAGCCTCTGGCAACCACTAGTCTACTTTCTGTCTCTATGAATTTGCCTATTTTAAATATTTCATATAAATGGAATAATATAATGTGATCTTTTATGTCTGGCTTCTTTCACTTAGCATGATGTTTTCAAGGTTCATCCATGTGTCAGCATAAATCAGTGCTTCATTCATATTTATGGTTGAATAATATTTCATTGTATGAATATATCACATTTTGTTTATCCATTCATCAGTTAATGAACATTTGTTTTTTGTTTTTCATTTTTGACTATTATGAATAATACTGCTGTGAACATTTGTGCAATGTTTTTGAGTAAACATATGTTTTGAATTCTTTTGATTATATACCTAGGAGTGAGACTGCTGGATCATATGGTAACTCTATAAAATACTGTACTATTTTACATTCTCATTAGCAATGTATCAGAATTTAATTTCTCCACATCATCACCAATTTATCCTCCTGTCTTTTATATTATAGACACCCCATTGAATGTAAAGAATGTATAATTTTTAAAAGAAAATAATTCAGTTCATCAAGATCTTCAAGGTTATTAAAAGTTTTATTTATAATTCTTCTTCTTATCGCCTATTTATCTGTAGATATTTCCTCTTTCTCATTCCTAAGTTTATATCTTTGGAGCTTTTATTCTTAATTTGTCAAGTATTTTTACTTTCTAATTCTAGTTGAGATTTTTATTTTCAAAGATCAGATTTTACTGCAACATTTTTTCATAAGTAGTCTCTCTCTTTTTATCTCTATTAGTTTTTCTTCGTCTCTGGGGACTCTACTTATTTTCATTCATTCTAACTTGATAATGAATTATTTAGTGGTTTAAATATTCCTCTAACTTTAGCTTTGCCTGCATCTCTTGTAGTCTTATTTGTAAAGGTTTTCACCATTATTTTTTTAATTGTCCGTAATTCAAACTTTTATTTCATCTTGATGACAGAGTTGTTTGAGAAAAAAATTTTTATTATTAATTTAAGAATTTAACTTTTGGATATTTGCTTTTAATATTTTATTATTAATTTCTCATTTTATTTTACTATGGTAAAAGGATTTAGCCTACTTAACCTTCGCAGTGTGCAATAATACGAGATTCTCTTTGAGGCCTAACAAATATTCAATTAATAAAATTATTTTATGAATACTAAAAAAAGATATTTTAGTAGAATATCAAATATCAAAATACGGTTAAAATATATATCCTATTAAATTAGACTTTGCTCTGGCATTTTGGAAAAGAAATATCATTTTAATGTTGCTAAGGTTATATTTTAATTATATTTTCAGTATCATTTCTTAGCCCATATTTCTTTTTTTTTAAACTAAACAACTAAGTGAATTATATCTCCCAAATTTATTATATACTAGGGGCCCGGTGCACAAAAATTTGTGCACTCAGGGGGAGAGGGGGTCCCTCACTGTGCCCTCTTGAATTCTGGGACTCCTAGGGGGATGTCCGCCTGCTGCCTTGCCTGGCCAGCCTGGGTGAGGGGCTGAGGGCCATTTTCAGGCGTGCCTGGCCAGCCTGTGTGAGGGGCTAAGGGCTGTTTGCAGTCTAACCACAGTTCCCATTGACCCAAGGTCCCAGTGAGGCTGGCTGGAAGCAGGTTTCTGGGGTTTATTTATCTTCTATAATTGAAAATTTGTTGCTTTGAGCAGAGCCCACAGCCTGCCTAGGCAAGCAATGAAGCCTCCTGTTTGCTTCAGCTCCGTGGTTTCTAGAATTGAAACTTCGTTGCCTTGAGTGGAGGCCATAGCCAGCCGAGGCAGGCAGTTTCCTCCAACACTGTTGTGAAGCCTCCTGTTTGCTCTATCTCCGTGGCTGCTGGCTACTATCTTGGCTGGGTTAATTTGCATATCATCACTCTGATTGGCTGGTGGGCATGGCTTGGCTGGTGGGCATGGCTTAGGTGTAAAAGAGTGAGGGTTAATTTGCATATTACTCTTTTATTAGAGTAGATGAAACAAAGAGCGTGACCCTTCATAATATAGCCTCTACTTCTCATTATTTGTATTATTTTGTTTTCATTGTTTTGTTAATTCTCACCCAATGTTTTCCATTAATTTTTAGAGACAGTGGAAGGGGGGTTGAGATAGAGAGAAACATTGATGTGAGAGAGACACATCGACTGGTTGCCACTCACAGGCACCCTAACTAGGGCTCCACATTGAACCTGCAACTGAGCTACGTACCCTTGACTGGAATTGATCTAGGATCCCTTCGGTCTACAAGTTGACGCTCTATCCACTGAACCAAACTGGCCAGGGCTATTTTCATTTTTAAATCAGAAACACATTTGCTTTATTACTTCTTAAGTAAAAATCTGCTTTTCATAATTTTTTCTTTGTATTTAATTTTATACCATATTTTTAAACAATTATCCGGGCACTTTTAACTCCTTTCAAACCTCCATCTAATTTTAGAGCATGAATCCTCCATTCTTAAGTTCTTAAATTGGCTTTCTCTATCAGTTAGGTGAAATATATTTATAAGCACTTTTCAGCTTTAATCACCTATATACCTGAAAATGATCAAGAGCTTGATTTGCATAATACACTTGAGTCATGGTATTTTCTCCTTAAATACTGTAGTTCCATTTTCTTTTGGTATTTTTGGCAGGAGATTAAGAGCAGTTTGAGATTTATCTAGCATCTATCTATCTGCCTATCTATCATCTATCATCTATGCATTCCTTTGGTTAGTAGATATAATTGATTTTCCCCCTACATCTTAGTAACTCAGTATTTGATTGTGTGTCAGTGAGTTCTTTCAACCTGCATATGTAGTCTTTCCTTCAATTCAGAAAAGTTATGATTTTCCCTGTTATATTCCTGATTGCCACTTTTTAGTTTTCTTTAATTGCCCACATGTTGGTCCTGCGTTCTCTGTTCTACCATCACTTTGTCTGATAATTTTCATCTTTTGTCCTTCTCTGCTTCATCACAGGGGATGGTTCCAGTTTGCCCTCCTCCATCATACTATGATTTTCTACAGGATCAATGCCGTTCTTGACTCTTCTCCATGTGTTTTCATTTTGCTCTTGTGCTTTCAGCTTCCTTTTAACTTCCTTTCATCTTCTCCCAGTTGTTTTTATCTTCTCCTGTTCTTCATCTCATCACTTTCCTTTCATTCCACACTTCTGCTTTTTCACAGAGGCCTTGTTTCCTTATCATATATATATATATATATATATATATATATATATATATATATATATATATATATATATATATATATATTGATTATTTCTCCTGGATCTTGAATTCGAGCATTTTCAGATGCGTAATCTGCTTTATTGAGTGGCTATAGTGCTTGAGAAACTAAAATTCACAGCCTAAAAAGCGAATGTAGTTTTCCATGGATGTCCCCCTTCCATCCTGTCCTGGCCTCCTCAGGAGGACCAGGCCTACCAGAATGCCCTGCACCACGGCTCACATCCCCCAACTTTCTGTGCATTTGCTTCCTAAGAATTTCGATATCTGTGTTGTAGAAAAGTGGAAGCTGAATTGTAGGGGAAATGATACTCTCTCAGAGCAGCTCCCAAGGGCTGGCCAGGGGTGTCTGCTCAGATTTCTGGTTGGCACAATTCCTGGCTCACCGGGTCAGCGGACAGATGGTGACAGAGCTGCAACGCATGTTCTTACCTCTCGCCACACTAATTCTTTTATGCAGGCAAGGGGGGGTATGCTATGAGTTGAAGCTCCATATGCCTTATAAATACAGTCTATTCTTCCCAGATTCCCAGTCTTAGTTTCCGATGCTACCACAATTTTAATTATTTATTGCATTATTGGGTGAGTATTGGGAGAGAAATTGGGAGGAATCCTAAGGGGAACTGCTGGTGAGATCCATTTGGATATGATCTCTATCGCCCTGGATTTTCACATCATTTTATTGTGGAGATGGTCAAGTCTTACTGCTCATTAGCAAAATTTTGTTTTCTCAGGTTTCACACCTCTCCCCAGTTAAACACAATCCTGCCTTCTGTATTCAGTCGTAGGTAGCTTCCAGGGCAGGCTTTATTAAGCCATGTCTCTCAGCTCCAGACTCTCTCTACTCCTCTGCTATGGGATGCTGAGCTAGGACAGTCCTAACTACACTTCTCCTTTGTCCCCAGACTCCCTCGGTAGGCACTGCTCTTAGGGAGCACTGCAGGAGGCCAGGAGGCAGGAGCAGGGAGAGAACTTGCTCCTCCCCATGCTCTTGTATCCATTGCCCTAGCAAGAGCATGGCAGTCTGGTGGCTACTTTTGGTTTAAGTTCTCAGGTTTCTTCAGCTTGCCCGCAATCAACTTCATGAGCCCACTTACAGGTGCCAGGACTAGTCTGGGTGCTCCTCCTGGAGATGTGAGACCCAGCTCCTGAGGCGCAATGCCAGCACTAGCTAGGCGATGCCTTCCTCAGAGGGCCGAGTCCCACTCCACAGGTTTCCTCCTCTGACCTTCTCGGATCTGCTGACCTAGTCTCTCCTCTTCCCCCACCCAGCCCAAGAGATGGTAGTAGCTTTCAAAAGATTTACCTCAGTGTTTCTGTTGTGTTTTGTTTTGCTTTTTCACAAATGTAACAACTGTTTAACCAAATCCTTACATTGTATTCTCTATTAGATCGCGGGTGTGCTTCCTGTTTTCTCCTGAGTGGACCTTGGTTCCCACACAGGGTGCTTTCACAAAATGTGAGTGAATGTACACATCGCAGGGAGCTAGCTCAGTGGCCCCAGGGCTCTGCTAGGTGCCGGTGAAGTGTGTCCTAAAGGAGTTAGATGAAGACTTTCTACAGTGCTAGTCTAGATCACTAGACTAGCCAGGCCATTGATCCTACCTGGAGCAAGCCCTTCTTGGGTGGGGGAGATTGATTGTGAACTTTCTGAAGGGAAGTCACAACCAAGGTGTGGATCTTTAAAAAAAAAAAAAGTGCTAACTAAACTCACTAAAAATGAGACTAACTCTGTCAAGGGCCACTTATGAACATGGTAAACTTTGGTGGCAAAGAAAAGGCATGCCACCTGAGGGACTGAGTCCCTCAGCTCCCTTTCTGTTCATAAGGATCATCTTTGTCTGATCTGAAATGAATCTCAATTATGTCCAACTTTTTTCAAACACTGATTCGCTCACCAAAATCACCATGGGGGTTAGATCAAAGGATACGAAACACGCAGTTGCTCTGTTGAGAATCCTTTTTTCACTGAACATCAGATTTCTGTAAAATTTTGGTTCGTTTTATGCTTTTTGGTGGATATAATATTGTTTTAGAAATGCTCACTCATCTCATTAGAATACCATTTTAGATTCTTTTTAAAAAAAATATATTTTATTGAATTTTTTAAAGAGAGGGATAGGGTCAGAGACTCAGAAACATCGATGAGAGAAACATCCATCAGCCGCCCCCTGCACACCCACCGGGGATGTGCCTGCAACCACATGCCCTTGACTGGAATTGAACCTGGGACCTTTCAGTCCGCAGGCCGATGCTCTTATCCACTGAGCCAAACCGGTTAGGGCCCATTTTAGATTCTTAAAGATGCCAGACACTTATTGGCATCCACCTGGGTCACTTTAGATTCCTTTTTGGAGGGAGGGAACTTTATTTTGGGGGAAACTCAAAGCAACATACATTTTCTTTGTTCATCCATCTCCAAATAAATGATAAATGCAAATTCACTCACAATGGGTGGTTGCCAACACCTGTCATTTCGCTAGGGAAACCTTTCAGAAATAGCAAAAAAATATTGTCATTTCTAACAAGTGTCCTTTCTAGACAACTGCTATGACTCTTTTTGTTCTAACAGATAAGCATTATGAGGAAAATAGTTCATCTTTGCCCAGGATTGAATACCCCAAGGCATGCTGCTGAAGTCATTAAGTAATGAATTTGTGGAAAGACAGAAACAATTTATTAAAGTAGAAATGTACAATAAATGTACAATAACCATTCACTATGGCAATATCTAAAACAACCACCATTTCCCCAAATGAAGACAATTTCTGTCTCTTCAATGAGATGTTCAAGATTTGGCAGGTCCCCAAAACAATAATTTTGTATTCATCTAAGGATTTACATAGCATTTCAAGAAGGCTAATTCATTATCTTCCATAATATAATATTAAAGTATGCATTTCTGGTAATCCTATTCCTTCTTCATGGAAGAAGATACTGAATACAAGAAAAACTCTGTTTTAAGAGAAACTAAGAAAGACCAACAGAAAAACCAATGGGGCCCCATTTTGTGGACCTTTAATCCTCCCAGTTAACGTAAAGACAGCTAGCTCCCATAAAGACATCTTTAATTAATTATTTCGCCATCAAACTTCAAAACACCACCATTAAAACCATATTTCTTTTTATCTTCAATGTCTGCTATTTCCTCTTTTTATTCAGTCGTTAACCATGAAAAATGTGTTTAAACACAGAGAATAATTCTATTAAGAGTTTAGCAAGCCTGTAGTTCAGTTTATATTAACATGTGAGGAAAATGAGTCCTAGAAAGATCAAGTGACAAGTTGGAGCCAACTGTGGACATCACCAACTAGAGGTCATGGTTTTCCAATTCATTTTCAGTCCATATGATTTCTGCCAGCATTGCCACTGCTCACCTGCCCTTTCACTGTGCAGGTGACTCAACTCTACCATCTATACTATGTTCATTGTAGTATGTACCTGTGAAAATATAATAGAGTTAGGTTTGGCCTAGATTCAGTTCAGAATGAAAAGAAGCAATATTTGCATTCAAGGCTTTTTCTTTCACTGTCTACTCCCATTCAGTGGATGTTTTTGTGGCCTTCCAGCCGTCCAGGGTCAACCTTGATGGCAATTCCCCCAGGTGTATCCTCTGTCCAAGATTTCTTTACTTTTCTTAAGCCACCAAAACCCTTCTTTGAGAACTTCTCTTTTTAAAAAATATGTTTTTATTGATTTCAGAGAGAGGAAGGGAGAGGGATCGAGACAGAAACATCAATGATGAGAAGCACTGATTGACTGCCTCCTGCACGCCCCACACTGGGGATTGAGCCCACATTCTGGGCCTGTGCCCTGACCAGGAACTGAATCATGACCTCCATAGTTCATAGGTCAATGTTCAACCACTGAGCCACACCAGCTGGGCTGTATCCTTATCTTTAAGTGGATTTTTTTTTACACATTTCCAAAGGAACTCAGTTGGTTAAATCAATAAATATGCTTTCACATTTTGTGAAATCTGTAAGGAAAAATTAATTTTGTCCAATATCAAATCGGCCAAGACAGCCAGAGTAGAAATTGTAAATTTGTTAATATCAAATTGGCAATTTTTAGTGCCTGAACTGTAAATATGATTTCTTATTCACCTAAGTCACTTTCAAAGTATCTTTTTTGGCATATCTGCTAATTTTTTGTATGACAAATTTATTAGTGTTTTTTTACAGCTTTCAGTTACAATTCATATATGATACAATGCACTCCTTTAAAGTATATAATTTGATGTTTTTAAGCATATTGTAGATTTTTAAGGGAAACCAAGGTAATGTTTCAAACAATACTCTTAAGTATGAGTAGCAGAGAAGGAGGTATGCTTTTCAGGGGGGGAAATCCCAATAGTCTGAGCTATTAGGTAATTTTTTTTTCTTGATGAAGAATTTGAAGCCCTAAAAATCTACAAAATGTAAATTCAATATGTGCTAAACAAGACTGTAAGGATTTTTCTGGGAATGAATAAATGAATTGAGTTCTTTGCCTCTATAATTTCCCTAAATCAAGGGCATGTGTAACTATTTTTTAGCCTTACCTCATGAAAGCTCTGAGCTTTTCCTTCATGTTTCAATATATTATTTAACATTTGAGTGTGTCAACACCACATTAGACACTTTAAAAAAACAGAATTAGCTATGCTTCCTACTCAGGGGACTTGTCTACTAAGTACCAGACTAAAGCAAAATGCTATAGTATTACCCCACATCAAGCACTCCATAGAAAGATAGTTTCCCTTCATTCTTCCATGAAATCAATGAGATTTTTCTCTCTTTATACAAATTCTGAGGACCGCTCTTTGATTTAACACACACCTTTAGAAGTTCTGCTTACGCACATTCCACGTCTTTCTTTTATCGTGGGACAGACATAGCGACTAGACCTAAAATTAGACCTATTACCAGTAAATGTGGTTTTTATCAAAAAGCAAAAGGAGGTTCTATTTTCACCATCTCGGAAATCACCTACATTAGGGTAGGTGGGACATTTACACAACAAGAGAGTTTATTTCTCTCACGCACCTTCATCTGCACCTTCATCATATGCACTAAACAGGCTGATGGCACAGTGAGAAAGCCTGAGAAGAATAAATGTAATATCCTTCAGTCCGGGAATGCTTTTGCAATGTAACAACTAGGTCCTTTGTGGGTGTTAGAGATACAATGCAAGTACCAAGCTCAAAAGCTTATGGTTAGCAAGCTATACTCTTTAGAAGATGATTGGAAGTATATATTAAAACATCCATTTTCAATCTAACAACTTGTTTAGTCACTGAATTACTACTTTGCTTCATTTATAGTTTTACTAGAGACTCCTTAAACTTTTGGGTCTGCCAGATTAACTCTGCATGTATAAATACACTGTAATCAACTAGATTAATTAGTCAAATTAGCTCATTATTTCTTCCCCTATACTTAGAACTTGAAAAGTTCATAATGTTCAAATTAATAATTCAGCATTGGTTCCTAGTCTGAAGTCTTTTGTAAAACTAAATTTAATAGTGGCAAGAGTTACAAATTCAGAAATATTATAATTAAGCAAGCAGATGTACATTTTGAAACAGTGCCTTAATGGTTATTAAAATGTCCTGAATAAATTTTTGCTCCACTTTGGGTAAGCAATATAAATTTTGGGCAGAAATAACGAAGTAAGTCAAGTAATTTAATTGTAAGCATATAGTGTTTTCTAAAAGACTACAAGCCAACTTAATTTTAAAAATGTATGTTCACAATATTTTTATTGTGATTTCAGAGATCTGGAGCAAAAACACTTTGAAAACTTGCCTTGTTGACATTTGTTATTTACCATAAATGGTATTATCAGTGTGTGCTGGTTCATCGATACATTTGGGCATATTTGGCCCAGATGGTTCTATCAGCATTTTCATCAAATCCTAGGTGGTATTTCATGGACAAAAAGGTCTTGTCTTAACACACCAGACTTTGAAAATGAGTCTTCTCTCTGCCAGAGTGTGGTGCTTTCTCAGAACAAATACTCGTGAAATTAGATAATTTCATTTTGCAAACAATCTGGAAAAGATTTGGCAAATGAGGACAAGGGGCATAGAAGGGGGATGGTGAGAGGAATCACCTCAGGTTTTCTAGCACGAATTTTGAATCTTGCCTTGAGATGTTTAGAATTGGAATAATCAAAAGGTAATCATATTACCTAACTCTGGATAGAAAATATAAACTAATTTCAAATTTCTAGTACTTACTTTTCCGCTAAATTATGAGTCTCCCTAATGGGTAGAATGTATAATGAAAAGTTAACCAACCTGACTCTACCACTAATTCTTTCAAATTATCTGTAGCTGAGGATTATCATACAATCATCTTGTATTCATAAACCAGCAGCAAAATGTCAATAACAAAGGGGTAGGTGTGGTTTTGAAAAAAACAGATACACTAATAAAAATTATTCAAAATCAGAACTAGCTATGTTGTTACTCAGATTTTCTTCCAAATAATATGGGAAGAAACCCATGAAAAAATTCAATTCTTGAATCTTTCCCCATTTTATAATTATTAAAATAAAGCATAAAGAAACTCCTAGAATTCCAGTACTAAAATAATTCATAAATTTCCATTTAAATAAAAGTATCAACCCATTTGTCCAAAGTTTAATGGGGCATCAAATCCTATATAAAAAAAGAGAAACATGCAAATTAACCGTACTCCACTATGCTCAAGCCACACCCACAAGCCAATCAGGAGTGAGTATGCAAATTAACCCAACTAAGCTGGTGGCGGCCATGGAGCTAGAGCGAGCAGGAGGCTTGGTTTGCCCCTAGCAATGGAGGAAGCCAAGCTTCCCACCCGCCCTGGTTGGTCCTGGGCTTCATTCAGGCTACAAAGTTTCAATTACAGAAGATAAGTAAATCCCAGAAAAAAAGGACAGGCTGGAAGCTTGGGTCGCCAGGGGCATGGCCAGCCTGAAAACAGCCATCAGCCCCTCACCCAGGCTGGCCAGACACCCCAGCAGGACCCCCACGCTGATCTGGGATACCCTTCATGCACCAGGCCTCTATCCTATATAATAAAAGGGTAATATGCAAATTGACCCCAACAGCAGAATAACTGGGAATGACTGGTCACTATGACACACAGTCAGGAGCTGCCCCTTGGGGGTCAGTGCACTCTCACAGGGGGAGCTCTGCTCAGCCACAAGCCAGGCTGATGGCTGCCAGCACAGCAGTAGTAGTGGGAGCCTCTCTTGCCTCCTTAGCAGCACTAAGGATGTCCTACTGCAGCTTAGGCCTGCTCCCTGCTGGCAAATGGACATCCTCAGAGGGCTCCCAGACTGCCAGAGGGATGTCTGACTGCCAGCTTAGGCCTGATCACCCAGGGAGTGGGCCTAAGCCAGCAGGTGGACATCCCCCGAGGGGTCCCAGACTGTGAGAGGGCACAGGCCAGGCTGAGGAAACCCCCGAAGTGCACTATTTTTTTTTGCACTGGGCTTCTAGTATTAGGATAAATAGCAATGTGATTCCTTACAATTGTCCTTATAGTATGACTGTAGATACAACTCTTAGTATATTTCCTCAAGGTGAAAAATAAGTTAAATGGAAGCATGTGGTTATTTTTTTTAAAAAAAGTAAAAATAATCAGAGATGCAAATTTTGTAAACTGATGACTTAAAAGACTACTTTAAAGTTTATCTAAATATTTGAGACTGATTTTCTCATTCACAAATAACAAATATCATCTCTGATCTAACAGATCTCTGACAGAAAGTATTTGTATATTTTAAATATTAAAGGATAATGACTGTATATGTGTGCTATACTTCCAAGGAGAATAATCTGGAGGTAAGCATTTTCAACAATTTGAAAAATCAAACACAAGTAATCAAATGTAACTGACTCTACAGATGTCTTCAGGTAAACTCAGAAAACTAGATGAACAGTGTTTTTGCCCAAAGGGTGTTTTCTACTGAGATTCTGATAGAAGTATGGCACTAATAGAGAGATGATATATACATATATGCAATGCAGACATTTTTATGAACAAAAATTAAGAATGATGGCCTTGTTACCAGGATCAAACATAGAAGCTTACACCAGGTATGAAGCTGAGATAATTTTCAGGGTCACATTAAAGCCAAAGTAATTTTAGATTGAACACTTTGTTTTAGAAAAGGGAAAAAAAGTATGTGATTCTCTATTCATGATGTGTGTGTGGGTGGTATAGTTTTGAGAACTTCAGGAGAGTGGCACTTGGTATAACCTAGGCAATGAGGGAAACCATTTAGAAATACTGTCAACGATTCTGGCAGGAAAGACTGTATAAATATACTGTAGACTCAAACACAAGGGAACTGGCTTTAACAAAAAAAAAAAAAAAAAAATAGAAGAAGAAACAAGAAACTGCAAATGAAAATTTCCAAACTTCTACCTCCGTGATGAAATAAATTATATGAAGGAGGAAATTACCAAGGGTTTCCATATCCACCATCTTCCTAATTTCAAAAGCCTAGTTCTTATTTTCTTTTCAAATCTGAGGATTCCGTATTCAGCTAACATAATTGGTAGAATAGTCTTAGCATATTTTGTGAAATCATTTATAAGGCTACCAAATGTCTTGGGAACTTTTTCCTCTAATCACTCCTCAATCCGTCCAAATTGGTTTTAAATTATTCCATTCGTAATGGTAAATTTTTATTACAAACATGTTTTTTTTTACTCCAATTTAAACACCGATATGTCAGTTTGAAGTTGAAATAATTAGATCCTACATGGTTGTTCATGCAGCACATTATTATATTATATCAGAATCCTATCCCATCACGGGGAAGATGGGGAAGGGTTCCATAAATTCTAAGTTAATGTGTTTCATTAAATGGCTTAGAGTGTGCATGTAGGTATGCATACATTTTCAAACACAAACACACAGAACCATGAATTATACTCCACAGCATCCCTTTTAAAGTGTTTTTTCTTTTTAAAATCTTTACATGAATAATATCCAGTATCATGGACCTTGAGCACTGATGATTCTGGCTAACACTTTTATCCTTTGCTTGAAATTACAGGATCAGTCTAGCCAGAATTTATGAGAACCAGACCCCAGACCTCACATAGCTCACATATTAGACCATTAGGCATCTAACTACCTCTGAACAATTTCAATGCATTATCTCGCCTTTTCCCTGGGGCACAAACTTCACTCGTCCATACTTTTAATATATTTTGTCTGCATGAAGCACATCGAGTTATTACATGCCAGCAGATCACGACTTACAGAAATTTCACTGCTTCACGACGTTATGCAACGCACGTCCTTGCTCTCCACCCTGATAGGGAGCCGCGGGGAAGTGGTCAGAGCAGCAAATGTCTGTAAATTATCTGGTGGTTTGTGTAAAGCCTATTGGATATTTCTACTTAAACACTTTAAATACTCGCATACATTCCCACCCAGGGACACTTAACCAAAGAAGCCCATATCCATGCATATTTTTAAAAATTACATGCCACTTCAAATGGACGACTAAGATGCTTTCGATAGATGAAAACCACCTAACTTTTACTTTCTCCAACAGCGTTTTTATGCTCCTGACTGAACCCCACTTGTGGATATTTATGTTTTGATTTGCAGGTTTGTATGTCTTCCAGGCCAGGAATTTACTTGCTCTTCAGAAAGGAAATTTAGTGATCAAGATTTAAAAATTAATTGATCTTTGAACTCCCCTGAACCTTTTACCTGGATTGCAAAACCATTAGGTTATTTTCTTGCATTAAGCTCTTTTTCCTTCAGCGAGGCTGAACAGGAAACAAGGGGGATCCTAGCCTGCCCCAGGGACTATGCATCAGCTCAGTTTACAGATGTTAAAAAAAAAAAAAAAAGGCTGGAGGCAAGCAGTACTTATTATTAGGACTGTTACCATTGAGGTAATATAAGCAAACAGTGGGGTTTTTTCTCCTTAGACATGATACTTTTTATTATTATTATTTTTGTTGTCCATTCTGAAGTTCAATTTCTGGGCTAGTTAACCACTTCCTCTAGTCTGTTACATATAGATAGTTTTAAAATACTGGTTAACAATTGTGCCGCTTGGCTTTTCCCAATAAAATACTTGGGAAAGAAAGACCAAGCTACTGTTATCTAAAACAAATTTTTTCATTTAGTTCCACACTAAAACAAACAGCAAGGAAAGGTCATTAGTCTCGCAGACCAAAATTGTTTTGATGAAGGCCAGCTTTCTATTCTGTTGACAAGCGTCTCCATTCTTTTCAACAGCTTTGGGTGCCTACCCTGGAAGAATGCAGAGCCGTCATCGGCCTCAGGGAACCAATGGCTCTTGGTGACAATTTGCAGAACGACCACTGATTGAACTATTCCCCTTCCCTCTTTATTTAAAAATCCAAAGTTTGGGTAATGAATAATGTAAATGAGTTCTTAGATTTGAATGTAAATACTGCTTGAGGTTTTGCTACTGCACACCGTTTAGCAATAGTGGATTCTCAGTCAAACTGTGTGCTTCTTTGGGGTGAAGTCAGGGAATTGAAGAGGAGCTGCGAAACTTTACCAAGGTTTCCTCCAAGAAGGCAGACCCTGTGTTCCGTTCTTACTACAGCTCAGGAACTTGTTGTGCCACAAGATGGAACAGGTCAACAGGAGGCATGGGGTAGATGGAAGGGAATGGAAGCTCTGCCGGTAACCGGGTTTCATGTTGGCTTGGGAGCTGAGGGCTGACGGGTCTTGTGATTAACGACCAAGACCTCTTAAGCTGCATGACTGCATCCCACTGTCTTCCTGGGTAAAAATAAGGGTCACCATTTCTTAGCCCACATAAGGGAGTAACCCTACCTATTACACCTTTGCAGGCTGGCCTCCCCTCACTGTTTACTCTCAGAGGTTTCACTTGTCAAGTCCTCTCGCCTTCCCAAAACTGGACAGTCAAAGGAGTTGTTGATCACAAATGAGAAGCCCTCCAGGGCTGAAAGGGTGAATTCAAACAGCCTCTGGAAAGTTCAGGATAAGAAGCATTGTGGAGGGAGATAGCCCAGGGATTTAGAATTTAGGTTCTATTTTGAGCTATGCCTTGAGCATGTTGCTCTCTTTACAAAAATCACCAGATGTGAGAGCAAAGACTGCTTACTTTGTGGAGTGCTTGAAGAATTCTTAATCAGAGAGTCTGATTAAGGCTAGGAATGAAATTCTGCTCATGGTTCTTTTAAAACATTATAAAACAAAGACACACACTGGGCTCTAAAGCTCTTCACCCTTCTAAGGTAATTCTTACTGTCTGCCTGCCCACTGGACCACAGCCCACCTTTTCTGAGGCGTAGATCACCTGCTACTATAGGAAATCGGGGTGTCACTGAGAAGCTCTGTGTCTCAGCCACTGATTCCTTGCCAACACAGGTGAACCCTACCTTTTCACAGTCAGACGACTGGTGCCTGATAAAGAGCTGAAATCTGCAGCCTCCAGTGTACCTTCACTGATCCTATCCTGTCCTTGGTAAGATCACAGAGCAAACCTAGTTACCTTCTTCCCCATGACCATCCTTCTAACACTTACTGTCCCTCTAAATGTTCTCTCTTCCAATTCAAACATCCCCTGTTCTCCCGGCCATCCCTCATACCACAGGCCTTGGAGGCGCTGGCTAATTTCATCAGGATGGGTTTTACCATTTGACAAATTTTCAATGTCTCCTGTAAAAGATATGACATATCTATATCACAGCCCCCCAAACCAGTGTGGATTACACACTCTAGGACTTCCAGCATTCTGGATATTTTGTTGTATTAATGTAAGGCTTTCTTTTTTCCTTTTTAGCCCAAACATATTGTGCTTACTGTTAGCTAAAATCTCTCCTTCTGTCATAGAACTCCTGTCTTATATTTATGGAACTGAATTTTGGCACTTAAGCATTCTTTACATTTATCTTCTTTACAATTTCCTCTTGGTAGAGTTGGCTCATTGTTTCGATTGATCCAAAACTCTGTTGGCACTAGGCAACTAGCCGGGTACTTCTTACTCTGTGTGAGGTGCACTGCTCTGAGGGTTTCCACATTGCACCACAGGCTGTATCCATGTAAGAGCCCTGGGAGGTATGGATTCCCTTCCTAAAATTGCTGATAAGCTAAGGCTGAAAGGTCACATGAACTGCTGAAGGTCAAACCACTAGCAGGCGGTAAAACCAAGACTCAAATCTAAGTAATCTAATTGTACATGGACTGTTCTGACCACGTGCTGTACTGTTTAAGATTTCTTTGGATTTAGCCTCTGCCATTGAACATATTAGCTCTCTCTTTATCCAGCACAAATCCGAGTCCTCAATGTCCTCAATCAATTAATTATTTTAAGAATAATTGCACATAACTGGGCTGAAGGCAAAGCCAGTGGAGCTTGGGTGCCAGAAATGTACCGGTACTGACTTTCCTTAACAAAGCCATCGGACAGAGCTCTCACCAGCCCATGACTTGTCCTCATGCTCACAAGGCCCTCACTGATTCATCTATTTAAGACACAGAGTGTCTAGTATGTGCCAGGATATGTGTCAGGCACAGGGCATACAGAGATGACCAGCAGACGTGGGCACCGCAACAACCCTGTCAGAGGCCAGGATAGCTCTGGCTTAATTCACTCACAGCAAAGCCATGCTGACTCTTTCTGATCAATGGCTTTTCTCCACTAATGGAGGGAAAATGTCACAGAGACACTTAGTTTGCCTGCCCGGGGGAAGGAGGTTAGTATTGAACCCAGCAAAATGAGCAAAGCAAACGGCACAAAGAACAGTATCACTGAGTAAGGATGCTGCTGTTCTGAGAATTGCAGGTCGTGGGAGTTTTCAAACTTAAGAAAAGTGGGCCAAGGTCTTCATTCATCCAGCCATGTGACACCTATTTCCTCTTTCCTTCTAGCCATGAACTTACAACAAAACTCTTTTCCCAAGTCCAACGCATGCAGAGTGCACTCAGAAGATAATCTGTGAAAACCTATCAAAGTGGAATCTGATAATTTTATCAATAAAAATACCTTAGCTTTCATGTATTGAACAAATCCTATGTGCTTGGCACTATATTGAGCACCTTTAGAAACAAATTAGTCCCCACAGTAGCCCTACTGTGAATGTCATTTTTAATCCCTATGTTTAAATTTAATACATCTTTTTTTTTTCTTTTACTTATGACAAAATAAAGCTTAGAGAGACTGTGTCACACAGCTGGCAAGTCCATCATCAGACCCAGGACTGTCTCACTCCAAAAACAGCTCCCTCTCCACCTCCACACTCTGCCAGCTCCCACGTGGAAACAAGGCGAACCCTTGGCTTTTGTTTATAAGTGCTCTGTATTCCATCAGAGGAAGATCTTTAAGTTAGGGGCGGGGGGAGGGGGGAGGTAAAGGGGAACAAATTTTGTTTGGTACTCAAGGCAGTCAGCTGAGGGTCATAGCCAATGTCTTCATGCCTCAGTGTCAAAAGTGGTTGAAATAGATTAACAGGACCCACTTACAGGACAGAAAGGCCTCGCACATGACTACCTGGGGTATTTGGAGACACAAAAGCCTAGGGATATCTCCTCTTGATGGTATTTGAGCTAAATTATATAGAAAATAAGGTCTTTGGATCTCAGTACAGAAGGCTCTTTGCCACCAAACACAAACTTGCCAATCTGAACCTCTGTGTAGAAAACTGACGTTCCCTTCAGCTTTCGTCCGCTAAGAGCTGCTGAAGAAGCTGTCTTTGAATTCATCCCTAATGGTTCCCTCCACATTCCTTGCACTGAGAACTGCCAACCTTTCCATGTTTCTCAAGGAACAAACGCCCAGTCTCTCCCCTTCACTACTTGAGGATGGTCTCACTACTGGGCGAAATAACCCAGTCCACCTGGTACCAGTAGTTTCCTCCTCTTCTCTCCTCTTTCTGGGACTAAATTGTGTTTTTTTCACCCAGGCTTAGAGAAGGACTGTTCCTCTACAGTGCCAATGCTCATCTCTCCACGTGTGCCTTTGATTTCCTCACTTCTTCCTTTTTTTGGTTGTTTTTGTTTTCCCCTCACCAATTTGCCCTTCCCCCATCCCAATCTCCCCACTTCTACCAGATTATTTTTCTTTGCTTACAAATGTGCTTGACCATACCTTCTTCTTAAAAAAAAAATCCTTTCTCACCCGTTTGTTACTCCTCTAACTAGCATCCTACTTTCACAGTCTTGAAAGAAGAGTGCACTTCCGGACTTCCCCCTCCCCCACTCCGTCCCTCCTTCCTGCAATCTGGCTCCTGCCCTTGTCATCCCACTGAGACTCTACAGACCCAAAGGTCACCAATGACTTCCTCATGAGCACATTCAACGCTATTTTCTCCCTTTTGCCCCTCAGCCTCTCTGTCGATCTCCACTCTGTGGATTGTGCATTGCTTTTTCACTCATATTTATTTAGCAACTATCTTATGCCAACCACAGGGCCACAGTAGGGGCTGGGGCTTGGGATGATCTTTCAAGATGCTGTATTTCCTCACTTTCCCTCTTAGTTCTCGGATGTCTTCGTGAGCCTCTGTAACGCCTATCACTTCTAAATATACACTTCCACAGGGATCTCTCCTCCGCCCTCTTCTCTGTATCCCTTGGTCACAATCTCACAACTTTAGCTGTTACCTCTGAGGCTGATTCATGTCTCTTCCTAGCCCAGCTCCTCAGTTCTGCATTGCAAATGGCTAAAGGAAGTCTCTCAAATTCTTTATGCTCATCTACTGAACCTCATGTTCTCATAAACCTACTTCTCCTTTATGTATTTTCATGGTTATTGGCATTTTAGTAGAATCAGGCTCAAAACCTGTGCAGTATCTTGGGATGTTCTCCCTCTTCTCTTGGCTCCCCAAACCTGCAGATTTCTCCCTCAGATAATTTCTCATACTTGTTTCTTCATTTCCATTTCCATTACCCTAATGTGGGAATTCATGAACCTTTACTTACATTAGGGTTTCCCAACCTTTAGTCATTCCCTGACCATTAAGATTTGGGCAATACGGGCAGATCAGATTAATTCTACCATTTATTTAATATTTTTAATTTGATAGTCATACTCCCCCCCCCGTTAGACTTATTCATAACAATATGGAATCAGAGTTTTCATGTGCAAGTTATATTTTTATTAAATTCTCAAAATCACTTAAAATCACCTTGAAGCCACACATCACACACTCCCCATACTTTGGGAAACATTTAGTTTGATTACACAGAAGCCTTGTAACCAGTAGTTCCATCTCGAGTCTTTTGGCATTTCAACCCATTTGACTCAATTCTTGCAAATGAATTGTTCAGAATAACAGTTTTTTTGATCAAAAACTCATCCTCCATCAAATCAGGTCTAAAATCCTTAACAGAATGTTGCCTCTAATCTGAATGGACCTGCCTTCCCAACATTGTTTCCTGTTGCTGGGGCAGCCTTATTTCCACCTTTATGGAACCAATCACTGTTGGCCTTGCTTTCCCTGCACTGTTCTTGCTGCTCCCGCTCCCCTCCCCCAGCCATCTCCCGCCTTCAAAATTCTCCCTCCTCCTCCCCCCACTGGCAGCTTCCTCAAAACATCCACTAATTCCTTCAGCTGGAAGTAATCTTTCCTTCCTCCAACCCCCTTATTTTTCGGGACACTTTTACCCATACCACACTTTTGTTTGGGTACTTTGCACTTTCTACTTTTATTTTTTGTTATATACTTGCATTTTCTCTCTCCTACAGGGCAGGTTCTGATTAGGATTCATCTTTGCATACTCCTATCAGTTACTAAAGTACTCGCTACAGTAGAAAAAAAAAAGGATCACTAAATATGGATTGGATAAATGAGTAATGAGTCAGGCACATTTTGGTGTAAGTGAATTTTGATTAAAGTCATTTCTCATCAACTAGAATTTGCTTCTTAACGATTGCCCTGTGTTTTGGTGGTGGCAGAGATTGGTTAGTCAACCAAGGAGGTTCTTATATGCTAGGTCTTGGCCTACCTTAGCCTACATGCACTTTTATTTGGACAAGAAAAAGAAAAGACATCGTAAGTACTGTCCTCATATAGATGCAGAGGAAGAGGGGCTGTTTTGGTGATAACTGAAGTTTTCATTCATTTTGCTTTGTTTTTAATAGACATATTCCTGAGAAAACAGTGAAACAGGGAGGTTTTTTTTCCTAGGAGTATGTTGGTTTTTTCAGAGCCTTCCCCCCAGTACCTAACTAATATGAAAATCATACGTAACCATGTCTCCTGGAGGGCTCGCTGTCCTCTGCGAAGCTGTTTCGTTGAATGGCTGACCACAGCTGGAGGAGAGCCTGAGTTCCCCAGGGTTTAGTTTGACACCCCCAGGGGGTGCCCCGAGCAATCCAGGCTGCTGGGAAGCAGAACAGCAAGGCCCTCTGATTACTCTGGCTCTCAGCAGAGACCCTCCCTCCGGCCTGCAATGAACGCTGCGTGTTCTCATCTCACTGGGCCAGCGACTCTGTGGGAAACTCCAGAAAATACCTCCCAGGGAGCCCAAAGCATCGCCTTCATCGGAACACTCACTTCTGCTCAAACACGTAACCGCCATTCTTTCAGGGTGAACAGAAATCTTAACGCTAACTTTTCTGCCTTACAATTGCTAACAGCTTTCTCCATGTGCATTTTTCTCCTTGTAAGCGTATGAGCAAAGGAGGGCGGGTGTAAGATGAAGGCCAGAGTCCCAAGCGCCCTCACACGTTGGGCTCCATCAGACACTTGCCGTAGCCGACCAGCATTTCCCAGTCACATCATAGGCCTTTGTGTGTTCTATGAAGTGGTTCAGACTTTTGGGGTCTCCACCCCTGAATTCCTCTCTAGAATGTGGTTCCCCATAACAGAATGGGAACAAGCAATTCTCAAACTGCCCTTTGCGTGGCTGGCATTGCTGGTCACGCCTAGCAGTTTCTCCTCGCTGTTCCAAAGCTAAAACGGCAGAGACATACTTTTAAAACAAACATGTAAAGGGGCCCTTTCTCTGCTCAAGAGAAATCACCCTTTTATTCAATGCTTTAGGGTAACTGTGAACTTGATCCTTCTCGGCTAGTAAGTGCTGCCATCTTGAAGATGGCTCTTGCGACACGATTCCAGCAATGAGCCTCGGCTGCGAGAGTCAAGCGCAAGACACAGACTGAGTGGGTCAGGGCCTTTGTTGCTCTAGGCAGTATCAGACAACTGTACAGGAAAATGGAAATAATCTGCTGTGATGTCAGGAAGCTTTACGGACTCACAGAATAATAGAGCTGGAAATGGCCTCCGCTTGATTCCCTCGGACATGTCAGGGTGTCCCAGGTGTCCCGCGTGCCTGGTGTTGAGCTGCTTGCTCTTTACACGTGTCCACACCTCTGCCTCTAGGCCTGCCACTAGCGCTCTTGACACCACAGATTGCTAATACCCCTGGAGATTCAAGAACAAGACCCGGACTCTGTCAGAAAAAGCCCAGCGCGGTGCTCACATGTCACTAAGGTGGTGCCCGATAGGGTTTGCGCCCCAGCGGCCAACAAAACTCTCGACTGCAGGAATACATCAGTTCACAATTGTGAGGCAGGCCCTGCTCAGTGGTTAGAGCATCTGCCTGAGGACAGCATGGTTGCAGGTTCGATCCCCTGCCCTGGTTGGGGCACGTGTGGAAGGCAACTAGTCTCAGTTTCTCTCTCCCGTCCTCCTCCCTCCCTTCTACTCTCTGTTTAAAGATCAATGGAAAAAAGGTCCTCGGGGGAGGTTTAGGGAAAAAAAGTTTGTGAGGTAGGGTAAAGCCAGGTTGCAATCTTGCGTTGATTTTATTTGTTCTCAAACATCCCAAGAAAAGACTACATAAATACCATGTTAAAATGCCTTACATCCAAAGTTCATTTTATTTGCCTTTTCAACATCAGTGACAGGTAAGCACACCGTTAAAGAAGTAACTGTTCACCAATGTAAGTCCTCATTGCCATTTGTCCAGCCGCTCCTCGGCAAAAGGGCTTTAAGTTCGGGATAAAATATAAAGCTGCTCTGAAAAGTCAACTGACATTTTTAGGAGAAAGGGTAAAACAGTAAATGATGAACTGTGGGACTTAAAACAGAGACTCAGAAGACCTGACTGATACTACAAGAGTCAAACCAGGGCTCAGATGAGCAGATCCACTGAGGAGCTGGTGCCTGGAGCCTGGGGAGCTACAGCAGAATCTGGTCTAGGAACCTGGGTGTCCTTCCTGCTGATACTTCACCCTCCACGCCTACCCGACTCCCTAGATTCTGCAAGCCAACTCCATATGGCCTCTACCTGATACGATACAATTTCTGAAAATGAGTTCCTAATGCTAACTTGATCCCTGCCGGAGAGAAATTTCAAAGGTTGACAAGTTCTTTCTATGTATGTAAGTGAATGAATTTAGTAGATAATCTCTCAGCGAAATGGGGGTTCTGTGAAGCACTCAGAGATCCTTTGGGAGGTAAAGTGCTGCATTATTTGTATTTGTTACACAATTACTTAAAATCTCCTTCCTTTGTTTTCAGTACTTCTGTATATGAATTTTTAAGTAAATAAATCTTGCCTGTTCATATGTAGCACATATTTTCTTCTTTGTATTCTTATTCTGACCACCAACCTTTTCCCATGTATTTATTTTTGAACATCAACTTTTGATAGTGACTCAGTATCACTGTTGATATTCATATGAAACAACTCAGTCGTGTCATTAAAATTTTGACAGTAATAAAGATACTTACCTATCAATAAGTCTCAAACTGAGCCATGGCTTAGCATTCTCTCTCTCTTTTCTTTTCTTTTTTTATTTTTTTTCCACAAGGATACAAAATATTGGGGCATTGTAACCATATAAATAAATTCCACCTTCTGTAAGTGGATACAATTTTGATCATCAGGAGAAATTTGAAATGCCAGCTTACCTCACTCTTTCAGGAGTGTAACCTCATAGCTTCTCCGTCACAACCTGATCTGTGGTTTTATAAACGGATACTGCTAACTTTCCATTTATGCAAATTTACCTTGAATCACCCCTTCCTTCATTACTCATCATGTGGATATCTGATAGCTATATTTCTCTCTTCATCACTCAAGCTGGTGCCAATGAGATATTTTTCCCTCAAAATTTCTCCCTTTACAACAGAGACAGTTCACTGGAGACACCTGAGAAAAACTTAAGTATTCACCTGAGAAAAACTGAGGCCCACTTCTTCAAAGATAAACCAATGACCCCGGATTCCTGAATGCCTGCATAACAGTAAGAGCATTCTGATGGAGCTTTGTGCAGACATAGACGGGTTCTCACACTGTTTCCGGACCATACTCAGAATGCACATTTTTCTTCAAGAAAGAGGTTGGAGACTGCCAAGTATTTACAAAAAGACTAACAAGTCTGTCTGCCTTCCATTGAGCACTGAGGTTTCACTCTCTGCCACCTCTTCCTCGCTGAGTACTAGCAAGTCCAGAAAATTACGTGTAACCCCTCTGAGCCTTCTTTGCTTGCCTCATGGTTGAAATGAAAGTAATAATGATGTGTGAGTGTGAAGGCAAGACATGGAACCTCTCCTGAGAGTCCTTTCAAACTTAAGGATGGGTTGATTTGTCGAAGGGCAGCCCTGTTTCTTGGCCAGTGGGATTAACTTCTTGCCCACATGAAGCAAGGGTTGCCAGAGGCTGTGGTGAGCTGGCTCTTCCGGGCGCACAAGGAGCCACTCTCAGCCCGGGATCCAAGTGAGGCAGCCACAAACCTGGCAGCCAGCTTACTCCTTCCAGGAAACACAGTCTGAGAGTGCAGCCCACACGAGGAAGGGGAAACAAAGACGCCCTGAGTCTCCTGCGGCCACCAATGAACCCTGCTGTACCTCCCCTGGAGTCTACTGCACCACACACCTCGGAACTTCCCATCATTGTTTAAGCCAGTTTGTGAAGGGGTGTTCTGTTTATTTGCTGGCAAAAATATCCTGACACAGCTTCTCAGCATCTCCTTGTGAATACACACTTGGAAACCAATGACTTAGGAAATTCCCTGTTATTCTAATTCTTAAAATGTTCAATTTATTAAGAAACCACCCATAAACCTCCACTGTGTTAGTGAAGGTGGGGCTGGTGTGCTGGTAAGGTCCTTGATGTCTCAGCAGCATGCTAACACTGAGCTCTATGCTGTCTGAGAGGCCAGCACACCCTACAGAACTACCTGACCTGGGCGGCTCAGCTGTGAGCACTGAACCAGGAACCACGAGGTCACAGGTTCGATTTCCAGTCAGGGCACTATGCCTGGGCTGTGGGCTCGATCCCCGGTGTGTGAATGTGTGGCGGGAGGGGGGATGACTGTGCAGGAGGCAGCCAATTGATGATGTTTCTCTCATTGATGTTTCTATCTCTCTATCCCTCTCCCTTCTGTTCTCTTTAAAAATGAATAAAAAGTTGTTTGTTTGTTTGTTTAAAGAAAACTACTATTCACTACATAGCAAGTCCTAGTGATTTTACAATATGACAGTCTCTTCTTCATAGGAGAAGTATATGGGTAAACTGAAACATCTGCTATCAATAACTATGTCTCTTCTTAAATGTTAAATTGAATATAAAGAATTAAACAATAGAAAAGAAATCATTTAATATGCTTCCATTACTATTCCTGAATATAGCAATTCAATTTAAAGAATTCTTAAAGAACATTCCCATTTTTTCCTTCAGAAATTATATATGTATATAATTTACATAATCTGCATAATCTCTTTACATATTTATATTTACATATCTCTAGAACAATTAACTTGGGTTTTATATTTTTTACAGTTTCATAGATTAGTAATAAAATCAACCCAATGTAAATTCAATAAACTAAATATTTTCGAAATCTATTTCTACCTATTTCCCACAGTTGGAAGTTTCGCATTCCCTCTCAAGTTTCACAATGACCTTTGACCCATTTACATGGGTTTGTAAAAGTATGTAGGTGAGTAAAAGCCAACAAGATAAAACACAAAACGAATTATGCTATTTGAATTCTTTCACAAAGAATCACTTTTCTTTCAGATAATATTCATTTAAGTCTACTTCTTTCTATAATAAGTCACCTCCTCAATTTTCCTGTAATATTTTAAGTAAACGAAAAGTTGAATGGGATCTTTAGATAAAGACTTCCACTCACTTTAATATACTGTCAAAAGTGATTTTTAAATATTTCAGAAAATTTTTAACTGCTAAAAGGCAAAAGTTTGCCATTTGCTAGGTAATTATCACAACTATTTTAGCTTACTTGGAGCAGGCATTAAAGTTATTGATTTGGGGGAGGGGGGGGGAGAGAGCTACAGTATTTTTAAGTGAAACATCACCTAAGTGCAAGAATGCATTATAGGAACAAACTTAAGAAATGACATTCTGTATGGCACACATTTAGGTATAAAAAAAGAATTTTCAGGCTGAAAATGAAGGAGAATAAAACCCTAGACCAGGAAACATATCCCGGCCTCTTCAATTATTACTTGTCCTTATTGATTGGATTCCTTGAGATAACCCAGGAAAGTAGAACACCTGTGACCATAATATTAATTTAAAATGAAAATGTCACCTCCAGCATAAACCCATCATAAATTTGGCCTCACCTTCTTGTTAATAAATTTAGAGTTCAGGTTTGTTTTGTTTGGGGTTGAAAATATTTATTTCATCAACAAACACAGAGTCCAAACATTTGTCCAGTTAAGCTGGAGCCAGTGTTTATTTTCGCGCTGCTAGGGCCCCTGCGCGTGCTGTAAACGGGAACCAGGCCGGAGCAGCAGTCACACACAAGGCTGTGTCTATTAAGGCAATGGAAGTGTTTTAAAATATATCCTTTGGGGTGGGTTTATGATAGTGAGAAATTACATTTCAATTATTATAAAAACATGTAATTTGGGGGAAAAAGTATTGTAGAGAGTTGCTTTTTAATCATTCTGATGCTTCCCAAAGTTATCTTTGGAAAACTCGAAAGATTTCCTCTTTCTTTGGTCTTCTATTACCAAGGGTCTGGAAACTAAAAACGAGGGTCTGAAAAATACTGATCTGCTATAAAAGTGCATATGAAAGCATGCAACCTACTGTATATGTACATATGCACAGATATAGCACACATCTATAACAATAAAAGTGCAATATGCTGATTAGATCGGACAGCCTGATGACCTTCCAGATGTCCTTCCAGGCGACCTTCCGAATGAAGCCAGGGCTTCGAGGGCCGAGCCCCTTGCACAAATTTCGTGCATCAGACCTCTAGTGTATCTATATGAACAAATAACTGAAACACTTAAACTAGCTCCTCCCATATGTAGTAGTTGTTCTGTAAAAGGAGAACAAATGAACACTGACTTAAAAACCTATTAGAAATGGGGGTAAAGGAGCTGGTGTTTTCTAATCCATGTTTTTTGTCATGGCTTGGAAAACACAGAAAAGCACTGTTTTAGGTGAATCCCCAAAGCTTTTTTCTTTTTCTTTTTTTATCAATCTGGAAAAATCACAACATATATGCTAGTGCACAAAGTTTTTAGCTCTTCAGATCAGTTGCTTACAATGAACAAAAGAACATGCTGAGTGAACAAGGGGATTTACGGTTCATCTGGCTTTATCTCTTGCTCCTTCCACATGCACATTCTCATCTCTACTTCCAATGCTCTAGAAAAACACCTAATTCACAATATTAATCACATCCAAAATGGTTTAGGGAACACAGGAAAAACTTGATCTGAGTTCACAAATACCATCATTCCTGTCATACCTTTCTCGGCCAACCTCTCTGTGTTTAGCTTTAGGTTTGATTCTGTTCCACAAATGAAATGTGACAATAGTCTATGGCTCCTCATGAAAAACAGGATGGGGACACAGACTCACTGGAGTGAAGTATACTTGAAATGTTATCCAGTCTATAGGACTTTCTCCAGGTGAAAACACGTATCAATAGCTCGACATGTGTGAATGATACCTATGTATGTGATTTTAATTTGTTGTACCACACGGACAGCAATAACTAACTTATTAAATTCAGAGACATCACTTTTAAATGTTACTGCTCATCTCTATACACAATTCGGTTATAAAATTCATACATTTCCAAGTTTGTCCCCTTTAACAATGCCCAATTTCAGATGCAGTTGCAATGAACAGGAGATGCTTGGCTATAAATCCATTACATTTGAACTTTTCCTGGATAGAAGTTATCCTAGAAATTATCCATCAGACATTATAGGTAGGGAGAGAAAATTCTTCATCAAAATACAAACCTGTGAAACACAGAGTCTAAAAATTAGCTTTCTTGCTTAATGGAAGTATTTGTTACTGATAATATGATAGAAGTTGAAAAGAGACGTGCGTTTACAATAACTGCATTTGACATAAAATTCTGTGAGCAATATGAAAGAGTAATACATGCACAGACCAGCATCTCCCCGTGGTTTTACAGTCTACAGATCCCTATGTGAATAAAGATAGTTGTGGTTTGATTCATTGCCAGGGGTTTATTAATACCAGTTTTTACCTGAGGCTATCGCTTATAAGCCTGTTTAGTAGTTTCTATTCAAAGCAGATTAATACTCTGACAGAGGGCTCCTCTCATGGATGCAGTGTGGTGGCATCTACAGAATTAACTTTCCTCCACTGCACATCAGTGGCATGTGAAGTTTTACCTGGCAACATCTACGAATGCATGCAATCTCATTACAATATATGAAGCATGTCCAATAAAAGGCACATCGATGGGTACTTTGGCTCAATATAGCAGCAAGATTTTACAGAGGCTGGACCACAGGAAGGAGGAATCTGATCATTAAAGCACCTCTCTGTTCTCCCTTCCTTTCCCAATGGCGTGGCCATGTGAGATGGCTAAGAAAGTAGTGAATGGGGAGATGCACAACTTGTCTGGAAAGAAAGCAGCCTTACATTTTCATCGCCAACTGATCTCCCAAATCCAATCATACAGCCTCTTCGCAGGTCAGTTATAAAGTGCCACAAGGGTGAACGTGTGCTCACTGAAATGTCCCATGAGTTTCACTAAGGAAATTCCATAAAGCTTCGCTTACTGTTGGACCATAATCTGTTTGTGTGTGTGTGTGTGCGTGCGTGTGCATCAGTATGGCGTCTTTTCTACATATACTTGAATATCAATAGGCGGCACAAGTTCCTATCATGTGGCTGTCTCTGTCCTCGTGCTAATGAAACTTGTCACTGCATACACCAATTCAGTTACGTTAGATTCTTTGTTAAAAGACCTTTAAGTAATTTATTTATAAATGTTTCTTGGACTTGTAGGCTACTGATGGTGTTTTTTCACATGGCCATATGAAAGGTAGAACGATCTTTCTTCAACCCAATTTTTTTAGCACTTTTGGGGTACATTACAGTGCATAAATTTTGCCTACTAATCTTTTGTTTCCGTAAATGTATACTGCAAATTCCAGGACCCTGAAAGACCTGTGGTGTTCGGGTTTTAAAAGGCATGAAATTACACAAGCAAATAGAGATGCGATGTGGAGGAGGACGGACACAAGGACATGGGTCCCAACGTTGATGGCTCTTCACTAGGGCACCAGAGGTGTGAGTGGGAGAGAGAAAACTGCTCTGGAAGGTTTCACTGAGTCCAGGAAAGTCCTTCTGCTCCGAGTGCCAGGTGGCACCTTCCAGCAAAGCTCAGGCAGGGTGTGAGAATAAGGCCTGAAGAAATGGGGCTGAGAGGCTCTTGCTTCTGAGGAACAAAGATGACGGGAGAAAGGAGAAGAATAAAGGTGATTTCAGGAGGAATCCAGCTGGATGAGTTCAGAGCTTTGGCAAGGTCATGAAGATAACAAGAACCACTACTCCTTATGACAACTTACGTGTGAAGAGAAAACCAGTATCCCCATGTCACAGATGAGGAAACTGAAGTTAAGTGACCTGCCATTTGACCTGGCTAATAATGGGTTGCTTACCTGGACTAATTGGGAGTGAGATTCCTGACCTACTCCTCTTTCCAGTATAAACATCTTGCCTTACAGTCTACCTGTAACTCAATCCTTGGGTACCCAAAATCTCCACTTAATGAAGAGTTTAGGGAGGAAAGAACTCGGGCAAAACAAATTTTCCAGAGGCTGAAATGAACCCCCTGAAGTCTCTGCCTGATGGTGGTAGCCAGTTGCCAACAGCAGAGCACCAGGAAGCCTACTTGGGGTGCCTGGGGTCCACTGCTTCAACTACTGTGATCTGCTTCAAAGAACATTTTAAACCTCACTGCTTTGATATATGTGTAGTGTAGGCCCAGATACAGGAGACAAAACCACACGATCTTTATCTGCACTTCAAAGTCAGCCAAAAAAAAAAAAAAACATGTAAGTGTAGGTAATCTCCAAAAACTGCCAACCTAATTCTCAAATCTCAAACACTTCAAATCCCAAACACTTCAAATCCTAAGTGTGAATGCAGCTCTGTATCTGAGGAAAGAGGAAGAGATCCTGTCGGGGGTGGGTGGGTAGGTGAAGATGCGGGGAGAGGACATAATACCAGGATGATTTAGCCACAAATGGAAAGAAGAGTTCTCTCCAAAAGAGGGAAAACGAGGAATAATTCAGTATGGAGCTTTGCCTAAAGGACGAAAGAACATCCCAGTGCCTCTAAGAATGGGAGTTAAAAAGCTACATCTATTGTTTTGGCGTCTTCCATCATCATCCGGAACCTAATGTGTTTCCACTTGAACTCCAGTCTAAAAATTTCATCATTTAGATCTAAGGGATTTCATTGGCTGATGACAGCTCTCAAGCATTCCAGAACTATCCAATGGGAAGCCCTCTAAAGTCTGGCAACAGAAAGCCCAGCTCCAGAGCACAGGTTCCTTCAAGGGTTGGCCCCACTGTCACCAGGTGACACTCAGAGGGCCTGGCCTCAGCGCCTTCAGGATGGGGAACAGAGCTGGTAGGGCTGCTTCGGTTTCAGGACTAAGGGTTTGGCTTCTTTAGCAGTATCATTGATTTTAACTACAGACCTCAACAAACTGGGATAAAGAGAAACACGACGACTCTAAAATTCTGGTTCTTTTGAACCATGGAAGTACCTGATTCACAAACTTTAGGGAAACAAATTCTTTCTTTTTTTTCAAGAGTGAGAAGGTCACTTGCATCATGCCCAATGTGTTGTTGAACACAAGGCCACATGCGGCGAGTAGCCTGCCAGCGTTGAGTGGGATGCGCTGCTGTGCCACAGCTGAGGCCGCGTCCGCTGCCTAACGCCACAGAAACCCCACACGTCTCGGGGCTGCCCAGAGGAAGTCACTCGCAGCCCCCAGGGCACCGATTTCTGCTTTACGTGAGTCAAAGCCTGCAGAGGCCGCACATGACTCACTGCTCAGCGCGCACTCTCCTGTGACGAATGAGTTCCCCCTAATTTGGCAGTGATTATGCGAGTTGCTGGCCCACTCAACCCCTTTGAACTTGTAATTGCTGCTGCTTTAAATAATGAACATTAAGGAGAGTTGGATTCATAAAAGTGTGGATAATTACATTTTTTTCTCCCCCCCCCCCTTTGTTTTGATGGAGGAATATATTCACACACACCATACACACACACACACACACACACACACACATTCCTAAGGCCACTACTCACTGTATCAGGCTAGGCTGTGACCGAAATAAACTGTGGTCTTGTTCTCGGGTTGGTCAGGGAGGGCAGATCTGAGGTGGGGGCGTGCAGGGGAGAAGGAGAGGGAGCCTCTGAGAGCTGTGCAGGGGGAGATCAGAAAGGCCTGGATGCTGTAGGAGAGGAGGAGCCCTGGCACTCATGAATATTCATGACCAGTCACATCTGTAGCAGGCTTGCTTCCTACCTTTCTCCCCTGTGCATGGAGAACCAGTGCAGACAAAAGGAGGAGATCCTGCAGCTTCCCCGGGCTCCAGATTTGCTCCGGGCAGTGAACTTCCCCTATGCTCTTCCTAGTCTACAAATGGATTTAAAGTATACAGCAGGGCACGAATGCACATGTAACTTCCGCCAGGCAAGAAAAGCACTCCAGCCACACAGCCAAGAGTTAGGAGAAATCACACAGCTACACAACACACAGATGACCCCCAGTCCGTCCTTCCTCCCTTCTTTGCCTGACCATGGGTCCAATCCCCCAGCATTTGTTGATGCAACAACAGTCAAATTTTGATTTTATGTTGAGAAAAATGAAATGCTCTTAATAGGGGACAGAAACCAAAGTTAGCCACGTCAGCCAGCTACTGCCCTCCGTGTAACAACAAAGGAGGAGTGATAAATTTAGCCGCCTCACGTTCTGTTTTCAAACAACGCCGCTCAGATTTATAGCTTCCCTGCTCCCATGGCGAATGGAGCCGCGCGCAGAAAGCTATCTGTTTTTGATTTCACTCTGTTTTCTCCAGTTTTAGTTCTTTTTTCTATTTGCAGGGTTTTTGTGGGGGGTTTTTTTTGAACTCTACATTTTCTTTTTCCTGGTGTGAGTCGCATATCAAAGGGCAGTGTTGTTGGGAAGCTCCCAGCTTGCAAAAGCCACTCGATGGGATGTTATTAGAACCTACGTCACAACATGGCAGACAGTGATTAATAGCAACTGTATCAATGGTAGCGACTTAAAAAAAGAAAAGAAATGTCCCTCCAGCGGCTGAAAAGGGGGCCAGTGAAGTAAAATAAGAAACGTCTGCAGGAATCCGGGGCCCAGAAGTGTTTTTGGACAGTACAGCGCACTGAGCTTGTGTCTGATGGAAAGCAAAAAGAAATTCCCACCCTTATGCATATAGAATAGAAACTTGTACCTTCTACTAAATCACTTACACTTCAGACAGCTACACATTAATTTAAAACGGGGTATGTGTACAACTTTGGAATCGTTTTATTGATGTAATGGTGTCCCCCAAGATAACTAGCAGATGGCTTTCCACCCCCTCAATGGAAAACTGAAACAAATTGCAGGATTGTCAAAATTTTATCCTGAAGGCACAAACTCTAGAAAAAGGTTGCTTTTAAAATGAATTGTAAACTTGCTTCATTGCACAATATTTTTCTAAAATTATAACCGGAAAGTATTCTCTGTTTAATTTTTTAGCATATCCTTTCACAAAACACATCTGCTGTGAAGGATTTCTAATTTGTACTAGCTGCTTCGTAACAAACACACAGTTGTCACTATGCCATCTAATGTTATTGGGGCAAAAAAAAAAAAAAGAAAAGAAAAAAGAAAAAACGCATATTCTCCATCACTCTCAGCATACTGAAAATCCTCAGCTGTTTCCGATGAGGCAAACGGATAGAAACAAATACAATCATTTGAACTCCAGATGCAAGTGATGAAAGGAATGAGGAAGGATGGCAATGTAATCAAACCAGACAATCAAAGAGAACATGGCACAGGAGCTGGAGGTGGCTGAAACCAGGGAGAAAGTGCAAATCTATACAGAAAGCTGGCCGGCTATGCCTGATTAAGCGGAAGGTAACCAGCAGGCTGAAAAAGAAAAACATCTCTCACCGGAGTATATGTCATAAGGTTGGCCAACCACAGAAAGGATGGATGGTAGGGTACACTCTTAGCTTTGAAAAGTGGAAATGGGCATTGCCTAGTTGCAATCCATGTCCTCTGTTCATTTCCCATTCATTTCCATCTCACACCCCTCTTACGCCTTTGTGGTCAGTGTCCCCAGGGGAAAAGCCCACCTTCCACAGCATTTAATGCAGAAGATACGGCCCATGCTTCGCCCATGCATCATCTCCTCTCTGCATCCTGACAGCTCAAGGAGAGGAGTTGTTATTGACCCCATTCCACAGAGGAAGAAACTGAGGCTGTTAAAAGGTTGATGAACTTGCCCAAGGCAACTCGGCCAATAAGAGATCTTAAAGCCTCACTCAGGCTCCCAACCACTCATTGATCACTGAGTATTTGCTTCATACCCAGAATCAAAAATGCACACACTCAGAATCTTTGCATGGGAACCTTCAGGGAATCACAGAGAGCAACAAAAAACAACTATTGGATCTAATCGGTATCTAAATAATGCAGGAAATAATCCACTTCTTCACAGCATAGTACCTGGTACATAAAGTTTAGAGGAAGGGAAAATACGGTGTCCTAACCAATCAGACCCACATCATCTTATTAGTATTTAAATTTTGTTGTATTATGCAATTTCAATCTAGTAGACTTATAATCTAGATTTTAATTTTTGCACTAACGTAAATAATAACTATATAGGCAAAATTTTCTTATTTCATTAATACAACTGAGTTATGAGAATACAATGATATGCGTGTTGACTAATTTTTAGTCTGAGCACGAAAGGCAATAAATTGACCACTGGAATTTAGATTTCTCGAAATGTCCAAGAATGCAAGCAGGCTTTCCATCTATTTATTCACTAACTAGTAAATGTATCCCAAAAGTTCCTTATAATGCAACTTTTTACTATCTCTACTTACCTCTGGGAGCAAGACATACATAATACAGAATTTCCAACTATCCTTGGCTTGTTTCCTTAAAAGCAGGCCAGGCAATGGAGAAGCAAGTGCGGCAGCCCGTCTCTCATAGCTACTCAGATTCTGGGTGATGAGGATCCCAAACATCACCCGCAGGCCAGGTCAAGCACCGAGGGCCCCACGCCACACTAACTGCCGCTTCAGGCCACGCGACTATCCCAGACCACCCGCAGCTCCGATTCATGTCAAAGGGGGGAGAGAAAGGACAGGCTAATTATTGGGTACCAACCTGTTCAAGGCCCTGAGTCAGGCATTTCACATAATACTGCATTGCATCTGTCCCCCTCCCACTCCGACAACCCTGCCCATTTTACAGATGAAGACTTAGAGTCTAAGTTCAATAACTTGCCCAAAGAAACAGCCCTAGTAAGTGGCATCCGATGAGTCAAACCAAAGTCCTGCACACAAGTCCTGTCTGTGTTATTAAGACGCTCTTCTCCCCTCTTTCACCTTTGTGTGCAGTAGAGGTGTAAGGACTCAAAGTCACAGTTTCAAAACTTTAATGTCTTTTTAAAAAAAATATGTCTTTATTGATTTCAGAGAGAAAAAGGGAGAGAGGAATAGAAACATCTACGATGAGAGAGAATCATGGATCGGCTGCCTCCTACAAGTCCCCCACAGGGGATCAAGCCCACAACCCGGGCATATGCCCTTGGCCAGAATCAAACCTGGGACCCTTCAGTTCACAGGCCGACACTCTATCCACTGAGCCAAACCGGCCAGGGCAAAACTTTAATATCTTTACATCCATTTTGTCCATTCATCTCGACTTACCCAAGCTGTGCCGATGACACAGGCGCTGTATCTGCAGCACACAAATGGCAATTCTAAATGAATGTACGGGAGTAGTGTCCTGTTACAGAACCATCACAATGCCACGTATTCAATCAAATCGTACAGCATCCAGCAACTGAAACGAAAGGACCCTCTCGCTGACTGGTGGGAATAACTGGGCATCCCAAGGAGAAGACAAGGCCCAGGTTTGTGCATGTGCCTATGGCGCTACAGAGGGCGAGGCAATGTGGAGAGAGGGGAAGACAGCCACACAGGGTGAAGGGCAGGCCCAACAACAAACAGGTCCCCTCTCGGGGCTGCCAGATTCATTCCAACCGCTCACAGCGTGGCTCTCAGATATAAACCAAACAGAAATGACAAAACCCAAAACCACGGGAGCAAACACTGGCTTTCAAGTGCTGTGGGAACAGAGACATTTGTTTAAGTAACCACTGTTTTAAAATTGCATACATAGTAACACCAAAATAAACAGCTCGCGATGCTGTTTATTTGAAGATACACAACAGTAATGTAAAGCGTGGCGCGCCCCACATCCGGGGCGCAGGAACGTAATTCACCATTGTGGAGGGCCCCTTAGGAGGACTCCTCCGCACGCCAAGACTGTCTGCTTCCTGATTAGATAACAGCGAAGGTCAGAACGCACTGCTGTTTGTGCGGCAAAGAGCAAACACGCCACCACAAAGCCCCTGTTCCTCCTGCTCGCTGTGAATTATGAATCGAGTCCTGTGGAGAGCAGGGCCTGCCAAGCCTCCTCTACAAAGCGCGTATTAATCACAGGTCCCGGGGAAGGGTCAAGAGCACAGCCTGACGAACCAGGGCCGGAGCCTGGCTGCCGACCTGCGTCCCCCGGCCTTTCCCCTCCCCGATCTACCACCGAAGAAGGAAAAGAGAGAGAGAGAGAGGGAAAAAAAAACCCTCACGAAAACCTTGAAAATACACAAGCTGGTTGGGGTGCTGAAACATATGTAAAACTGAACTCTCGGGAAAAACAGCTAGATCAAACAAACCTTAAGCATGATCAAAATAAGAACTGAGTTTGTGGTTTATTTCTGCCAACTGGGGATTCATCCCCATGCCTGCCTGGCGCCTCCTGGCCGCCTCCATGCAGGTGCGCCGGGGAGATGCTCTCGGGGCCTTTGCACGTCAGTTTCTCTACTTCAGTCTTGGACAGTGTCCTAGAGGGCTTTCGAGGCCTGCAGTCCTCATGGCCTTCCTCCTGACATTCTGGCCTTCTGTTCTGTCTCGCCACATCCTAAGGTGACCCGCCTCTTTGCCCTCATCCTCAACTGCCCAGTCATGGAATAAAAATTACTCTGATCTTGTCCACCATGACTCTGAGCTTGAGTTTGCCCTAAAACATGGTTTCCCAAAAACTTCTCTGCTGTGGCCTGAACTGTGTCCCAGCACAGTTCCTATATTGGAAGCCCTCGCCCCATGTGACTGCATTGGAAGACAGCTGTTAGGAGGCCTCAGAAGTTACATAAGGTCATCAGGGAGGGGCTCGAATCTCATAGGATTGGAGGCCTTACAAATAGAAGAGGACGACGGAGATCTCTCTCCGCACACAGGCAGAAAGGCCACATGAGGACACAGTGAGAAGGCAGCCGTCGGCAACCCAATGCGGCCAGCATCTTGATTTTGGACTTTCCAGCCCCCAGAAGTGAGAGCAAATTTATTTCTGCTGTGGAGGTGGCTCCCCGCGTGTGGTACTTTCACGGCAGTCTAAGCTGATGAACCCACACTCCCCCCGCAAAGCCGGCCACTTTTTCCTCCTTACCAGCGTCTCTGGACTCAGGGGAGGGAGGTGAGGCTTCTCTCTTCCCTTTCCTCTCTTACTCCCTGCTCTCAGCCCCTAAGACTTTCCACCCACTTTTCTCAAGGAGTCCACAGCATTTGCCCTCATTCCTCTCCACCACTGTGGCCAGAAGAATGCTGACCTCTACGCCACCTCCATCGGACGTTCCCCAATGGCTTCTGTACACGCCAGGACGCTCCTCTCCACCCCACTGCATGCCTCTACTTTGGAAGGCGTCTTCATATACGGCCAAGAGCTTTCCGATACCTCTCCCCTCTTGATTCCAGTGTCATCCGTCTCCAAGGCACCCGGCCTGGGTCTCGTCAAGCAGAGATGCTGCCTTTCCAAGGTCACGGGCCTTAAAGTGCTCCTTCCCGGCTTCTCTGCTCTCCCTCTGTCTTCAGCTGGGTTTGCAAGCCCCTCAGCAGGCTCCCTGTGTTCCCAGAGCACTGCACACTTTATAAGCCTCCTACCCAGCATGGGTCTTTATTAAAGTAAAATTTATTGTCTTGTATTATAAATGCAGCACACATTTTATAGGAAATTTAGAACACATGGGTAGTATAAAGTAAAAAGTCACCCAGATACGCCACCCCAAGGTAGTCGCTGTCGACATTTTCACGTGTTCTTCTGTGCATGTATGCACTATGCTTACTTTCGCCACACTGGAATCGTATCATGCACCCCACCTTCTCTGTCTCAGTTCTCCTGGTAATATGTTGAGAGGTTATTTTCCTACCTGCAACATTTTTGAGGATATAAGTTTTAATGATTACACAGCAGCCCATAGTAATCCATTACGGTCTTCTATGGTTGAAAAATAGAGATGGTTTTCAAGGCTTTATTCGGATACATAATCATACACAATTTTTCATCATTTCTTAAGTATCCATAAACTCCTCAAAACTGAATCGATGAATCAAAACATAAGGACCTAATTAGTAATACACATTACCAGTTTAAATTCCAGAAAGATTAAGCCAATGTTTAGTGTCATTATTGAACCAGATATTTCCTTCTACTCTGGACAATGCTGAACACTTTTTTTTTTAAGTTTTCCTACTTTGATAGGAAAAAACATGCTGTCCTGATTTTTATATTGATTTGGTTACTAATTATCTTGAGCATTTTTCAAATCCCGTCGGCCATTTTTACTTCTTCTTTTGTGAATGAACCTATTCCCCCGTGGATTTTTATCAGGTGAACTTTTTCCTATTGATCTGTATGTTTTATTAAGGACACTAACCCTTTGCTTGGTATATGATGCTGCACATATTTTTGCCATTTTAATGTTTACTATTATGGTGTTTTCTTGACATTCAAAAGCTCTTGTTTTTATTTTTAATGCCATTTATCAGCATTTTTTCATTATAATTCCTTTGCTTTTGTACTCTGAGAGGATTTCACTAAATAAAGGAAAGAGAAATAGTTACACCTACTTCACAGAACTCTTAAATGTGGAATATATTTTAATGGATATTACTAAATGGTTTGTTTTTTTAAAACATAGTTAAATCACTAACCAAAATCCATTCACTGAATTATTCCTTTTTTCCTCAATTGATTTGAAGTGATGCCTATAAAATTAATTAGGATCCATTTGTGCTTTCTTATTTTGTTCACATGATCATTCTCCCTACTGTGTCGCCACTTTGTAGCTTTCTGATCGACTTTAACAATACTCAGTGCAAGACCTCCCTCATTTTCTTTACCAAAAATAGCTTGACATTATTCAGATGAACTGCGGAATCATTTTTTAGTCATGATCCCAGAAAAGAATATCTCGTTGGAATTTTGACTTACCAGCCAGCCATTTCAAGAATTCTCTAACTAAAACTCTTCCTCTCTCCCAGGTTGTCAATCCCAGGCTGAGCTAGGTTCTTCCTGCTGCCTGCTTTCACCTATCTTGCCCCTGGTTCCCCCCAAAAAAGGATGAACCATGTGGTCCATTCCAGCTGCTCTCTTCCACCCAAGGCTGCCCAGCTGTGCCACCTCATCACTCTCAGTTCCTATTCATTCAGTCAGAGAGGCTCTTTCCCCACTCTTTACAAAATGTGCCTGTCTCTCACCGACCTGTCTACCTGTGCTTTGACCGCCATTTCACTGGCCTCTTTGTGAACCTCACATTATCTGTTGTCATTCTCTCCACTCCCCCCCGCACCCCCGCTACACACACACCTACATGGCTGTGTCTCTCCTGGATCCCTTCCCACACTGATGCAATACCTGACTCACCTCACGCACCTCTGCGAACAAGCCCTGCCGCTCCCACACACTGTCCTCTGTTCTTTGTTCCCTTCCAGCTTTTCCTGCGCACTACCCAGTCTGAAGAACTCAAAGGGAGGCCGTGACCCAAGTGCCAAATCCCAAGGCATATTTTTAGTCATCACTGTCCTTGATCTTTCCGCAGAATCTACTTCCTCCACTTCAAAACTCCTCCCTTCATATGATCAGATTATGTTCATAGTAGTCCAATTTATCTCTGCTCATTACTATCTCCCTTAGATTCTGTCCTTGCCCTGGCTGGGTAGATCAACCGGTTAGAACATCATCCTGATACACCAAGGTTGTGGGTTTGATCCCAAGTCAGGGCCCATACAAGTATCAACCAATGAATGCATAAATAAGTGGAACAACAAATTGATGTTTCTCTCTCTCCTTCTCTCTCTCTCTACCTTCCTCTCTCTGTCTAAAAACAAACAAAAAAATCAGTAATCTTATATAATAAAAGCCTAATATGCTAAGTGCCCAGTTGTCCAGTCACCTGTTCAACCAATCAAAGCATAATATGCTAATGATATGCTAAGGCCACTCAACCGTTCACTATGACTTGCATTGACCACCAGGGGGCAGATGCTCCGACTGGTAATTTAGCTTGCTGCTGGGGTCCAGCTGATCAGGATTGAGTGAGATGGGCCAGACATGCCCTGGAGCCCTCCCGCAGTCCCTCCCCAGCTGGCCAGCCTCCCACATCCCTCCTTGGCCTCAATCATGCACTGGTGGGGGTCCCTCAGCCTGAACTGTGCCCTCACACAATCCAGGCTGAGGTCCCCCCGACCGAGTGCACAAATATTGTCCAACAGGCCTCCAGTAATAATAATAATAATAAAGAGCAGACCTAACTCCCAAATTTCCACCTGGATATCTAGCTGGCTTATGTGGCTAAACCTAGGGCCTCACTATACCTTTCCAAGCTTTCCCCACTAGTCTCACATACATATTCTCTGCTTCAGCCAAAGAGGATTCAGTTTTAAGAGCTGTAGAATCCACAAATCTCTGAATGTAGCATCAAAGGTTCATCCAGGTAGAAATATTTTCAGGGAAATAACAAAACAACAAAAAAAATCCTACTATTCTCTTGCTGCAATGAGCTTATCCGAGTCTCTTGCAGGAGCTTGCCTTGAGTGGGCCTGTGCAACTGCCATGTTGGGGATATAAAACTGCTCTTCCCACCAGCGTGGCTGGACGAAAAGTGGCTGGCTGCCGAACCAGTTAATTCTCAGGATGAAGAGTTTATGGACAGAGAACAAAGATCGCCAAATCCCCATGGAGTTTGGTCCAACGCAGTAATAATACAAGTGGGAATAAGTTTATTGGGAAGTTAAGTTTGCTATCCTCCAGTTCTTTCTCTTAAGCTTGAGTTAATAAAATTTCAAATATTCCTTTGATTCACTAAAACTGTGCCACAAAGTGAACAGTCCAGAGGGTCTTCTGCCCTATTCCTTGTACATGTCATGTTGACTGTTGAATTTGATTTTCACAACAAACAGACTTAGGTCAAAAGAAACAAATATTTTTCTTTGAAGCGTGTTTTCTCCATATCTAAGTTCATGTTTCATGGAACTAAGAGCAAATTAATTATTTTTAGTTAATTATATGAAAACATGAATGAATATCATTTCATTACTTACATAGCGTTCTCCCCTTTTCAAAAGGCTATTTCTAATCTCAGCTAATCCTCAAAGCAGCAAGGTGAGAAAACCAGCAGTCAGAAAATTAAAGACTTGCCCAAGGTAACTCAGAGAGCAAAAGGCTGCCTTAAGCCTGGGATCCTGGTTACGTAACTTCAGACTGGCCCAAAGTCTGCTGCCTCCAGTGTATATACAGTCATGTAAACAGAAGAGATTCCTTTCTCCATACCTGAAGTATTTGTTTATTTTTGCAAAGAATTAAAAGAACCTTAATTCTCTTTGTGGGACCGCCACAAAGGTCTAAATTCATGTTTTCTTAGATATTAACACAAAAGCTGAACTGAGCCTACAATTGACTAATAATGATCTCGAATTGCCCACGTCCTCTTTTCACCTTTTTCCCCCCCAAGTCACTGTGAGGCAGTGTTTAAAACAAAGAGTAACAACTGACGAGCTGTCTGCAGGAATTCTGAAACACTGACATGGACCCTGTAACTTTCCACCATGGGGGAAATAAGGCTGCCTTCACGGGGAGCTCCAATGTGTCACTAAACCCACGGGGACTAACCCAGCATGCATCTCTCCTCGTGGTAAGAGCCTTTTTATGTTTGAAAGACTAGTGTGGTACCACCCCCCACACATTTGGGCTGTTTATCGTCAACTTATGACAGAGTCACACCATGTGTCCGGGGTAAAACATAAGCCATTTGAGGATTGTACAGCAGCCATAATCTAAATTATTAGTTATGAAATCGCAGATTACTTCCATCAAAATTAACTTCAGAATATTTGTGAATATATGGGCGATGGTGCAAGAAGCAAATATATCTAGTTATATTATAATGTTATGTTATATTATAATAACTGAGGTATTAAAATGAAGAGCAGCAGCAAGTTCTGGTACTGGATTAACTGGGGTGCCCTCTTCCTTATCTGACTATGTGAAAAGGAAATCAGATACCAGGGAACTGGGGGACAGGGGGTTAGAAGAGGGCTGATTAGTGGCTCACGTTAATTTACTGTGATGTTCAGAATAGCTGGGTAATGATATTCTCTTTATTTCTTTTCATTTCAGAATCCCACAATAATAACCTCTTGAGTTGTAATTTTTCTTTTTGTGGAGAATCAAAGTCAGGTTCAACAAATATTCATGTTATCTATAATAACCCAGAAGTAAAACTATAGTTTACGAAAAATTATCTGCCATTATATTGTGACTTGACAACTTATCCACTATCAGATAAAAACAACGTAAATTAGTTCTGGCAGATTTGGGACTTGGCAGTTCAAAATATGAATAGCAAATGTAAAAGCCTGAAAATAGCATTACTATTATGTTTTAAGAGGATAATACACCTTTAAAGGGTGCCAGTGATTACTCTGCGTACTGTAAACAACAGCTGCCAATCAATTTAGAAAGGGGTACCCAGCCCGTAAATGTAATAAGGCAAATTCCATTCAACCAACCTAATGCTTTCTACCCAAGTCACTGTTTCTTCACAGCAGCGGTGGGGCTGGATATCAGCTTCACACTTCATAATCTGCTCCAAACTGCAAAAACAGATCACAGCGTGGGGAAGGCAGGGCATTTCCGGGAGCCCTCAGAAATCTGGGCAGTAACAGTCTCTAAAATCAAAATCAATCCTGAATGTGAAGGTCACTTGATGACCCTACTGGGCAGCAAAGCTGAGTGCAGGACAAGGAGAGATCTCACAGCCCTGGACATTTGTCCTTTAATTCTCAATAACGCCGCCTTCCCACGGAACGCACTTGCAAACTGTGGTCATGTGGAATGCAGAAATGGAAATTTTCTCTATGATCTGAATGAATATTCAGGGATTTCACTAAATAGCATTTAATGGCACTCTATTCTTAGAGTTTTTAAATAGCTGAATATTCAGATATTCACGCTTTCTTTCTGTTTTCTTTTACTCCAGGCTCTCAATTCTCCATCTCCTTACATTCTTTAATGTATTTTTAAACAATTATAGTTAGAAAACTTGATAGAATTGGGTGCTAAACTTTGAGCTAATCGTTATTTTAGTTCCTTTTTTTTTAAACGGCAATTTAATAAGCATTTCATTCTTCAATCTTCTCAGTAGCTTATTTTTCAAATGTGTCTGTCAGCTAGTAGCTCATAATCTGGGACTTAATTTTTTTACTCTAACTCAGCTGAACTGCTTTTTAAACAGGATCATCTGACGGACTTTTGAAATGTCTTGACCAGATGTTTTCGCAGTGAGGAGACCACACATTGCAACCCCCCATGAGAGGCCACCGCCAGCACCACTGTACTGGGGACTGTACCTCAAAGTCATTCAGACTGCGGACAAAGGCTGCCGAGTCCCCAAGACATCAGTCTTTCACATGCAGAACCTCTCACAATCCAATTCTAAACACCAAAGTGGGACTCCGAGTAAAAGGCTATGACACAGCAGGATGCGATTTTTTTCCTCTCTCTCTCAAGAGAGACAAACTAAATTTAGTTGCAATTTTATTTCTTCTAGAGGCATTTCTAGGATTCAATACAACGTTACATTTTTGGCCTGTCTCTTTAATTTGAGAAATTGTAAAAACGACGACAGATGGCACATGGAATTGACTTATGTCCTCTATTCTTTACTGAGGAAGGGAGTGCAGAGAAACTTTGATAAAGGCAGAAGCTACGGTATGCAGGTCGCTTTTAAAATTACCCAGGGTCAGAGCACGCAGGCTTTCTTTACATCCAACCCACATTGTTGTAGGTGGCCACCAGTGACCACAGCCCCGACGGTGAGTCCCCTCCTGTCCCAATAAGGACATGATGGATGTGCCATTAGCCCTGCACCTCGGCAACCTCTGAAATGATCACTCTTCCCTTCCCAACCCCTCGCCCCCACCCCTCAAAATCATTATGAAATAAGAAGAACGTTCAAGCTTACAGTTAATTGGAAACATTGCCAGAGAAGAGGAATGCTTAGGACAGCATGTCCACAGGAAAATAAATTACCCAGCATTGTTATTTAATGCATTGTGACATCATTTCCTGAAATTAAACAGAGATGACACCAATTCAGACGATCTCCAGTATAAGGTTCTATTCAAATAATTCACAGATGTTTTCTCCTGGCAAGCAGCAAACAATGCAAAGGCTGAGGCCTGGGCAGCCTCGCTGCTGCTGCTGCTGCTGCTGCTGCTGCTGCTGCTGCTGCTTGTGGGAAGCTCTCTCCGCTGGTGTTTCCCAGCTGAGTGTTCCACACATGCGTTTCCACACAAGTATTTCTCAGGCATTAAGCCCCACTAGTATGCAGCGCCCATCTGTATCTCGGACTGTGGGAAGGGCCATCTCTCAGTCTGTAAACATTTTCCATTTGGTATTAATTTGGCCCATAGCAATTAGTTTTAAGTAGACCAGGCATCTTCAAACTATGGCCCGCGGGCCACATGCCGGGTGTTTTTGCTGCCGCTGCCTGTCCTGCTTAAAACAAGATATGTGCAGTGTGCATAGAATTTGTTCATAGTTGTGGGTTTTTTTTAACTATAGTCCGGCCCTCCAACGGTCTGAGGGACAGTGAACTGGCCCCCTCTACCTGCCCCCGTTTAAAAAGTTTGAGAACCCCGGAAGAAGACCAACCTCAGAATCATGATGATACCCATTTCCAAGTAGAAATAAGGACTGTCCAGGACGTACTGGTTGGATGAGCCATTCGAGGCCCTTAAAAAGATGCTCAGTGACGCCGACTGGTTTGGCTCAGTGGGTAGAGTGTCGGCCTGAGGACTGAAGGGTCCCAGGTTCGATTCTGGTCAAGTGCATGTACCTTGGTTGCAGGCACATCCCCAGTGGGAGGTGTGCAGGAGGCAACTGATCGATGTTTCTCTCTCATTGATGTTTCTAACTCTCTATCCCTCTCCCTTCCTCTCTGTAAGAAATCAATAAAATATATATTTTTTAAAAAAGATCTCCAGTGATGGAAGTGGACACCCTTGTGGAAATGGACAAATGGTGAAATCAGGGGAGAGATGGGCCGGGCGGACAGCATTCTCTGTCACCCTTGGAAATCCAAGCACACAACCGAAAGGCCCAAACACTCGGTGTTTGTGCAGCACATTGTGGTTCACAGATGGACTGTCCTCTGAGCCACACAGCAACCCAACCAGCTGAGCAGGATACCCATTTACTATTTTCATTTTTAGGCAAGGACACAGCCTCAGAGGTTGAACAGCTTACCCCCAAGGTCACAAAACTCAAACCCAAGTCTCCTCAGTTCACACGCAGTGGCCCCTTTTCACGAAACCATAGTGTGCTGTCTCTCAGAAAGCCTGCACTTGAGACTTCTGAGGAAGCCAGAGACTCTACGTTCTGCTCACAGACCGGGCCCTTCCTGGTGAGCGAGCATTCCCTACGAAAAGCAGGCCCCAGCTAAGGCATTCCGAATTATCCTGTAGCCCACGCCTTCCTGACCCTGACTCCTTCCAGAAGGCTGGCCAGGCTGCCCTGGCTTCCCACTGCAGCGGGCCTCCCGGATGCTGTCAGTGTGCCTCACTGAGCAGCCCTCAGATGGGCACATGGCTCTCAGAGGCGGGGTGTAGACTATGTTCTCTCCTGCTGGGGGCACCGGGGACTCATTTGGCAAAACCTGATCTCCCCCTCACACAGTCCCAGGAAAGTAAGTGGTAACTTTGGTTATCTAGTTCCATTAGTCAAAGTTTCCTGCTAGTCATTCAACTAGATTAAACTAAGAATTATAGTTACTTTGCATCATGTACTTACGCTATTCAGCCAGGCTGAATGCTTTATATTATCTCATTTAATCCCTGCAATAATCCTACTGGGTTGGTTCCAGAATGATCCTCATTCTATCGATATGAAAATGAGGTTTAGAGAGGGTAACTGCTCAAGATAAAAAACCTGCTGTTTCAGATTCCAGGTCCGGTAGTCTTAACTACAACACTGGATCACCTCATTTAAGAAAGAAAGTCATCCGGATTGACACAAGATGAAGAGAACTAGCTGAAAGGCCATAGTCTAAGTCAGTCAGTCTCTCTCTCTCTCTCTCTCTCTCTCTCTCTCTCTCTCTTTCTCCATGTATATATATCTTATAGAATACACATTTATATATATCTTCTTACATAATAAAAGCCTAACATGCTAAGTGTCCGGCCACTTGTTTGACCATTCGACCAGTCGCTACGACTCACAATGACCAGGGGGCAGATGCTCTGACCCGTAGGTTAGCTTGCTGCTGGGGTCCAGCCAATGGGGTCTGGGCTAGACACGCCAGACATACCCTGGAGCCCTCCCATGGTCCCTCCCCAGTGCGGATGGTCCACTGGTGGGATCCCTCAGCCTGGCCTGCATCCTCCCATAATCTGGGATCCCTTGGGGATGTTGGAGAGCCGGTTTGGGTGCGATCCCTGCAGGCCAAGCTGAGGGATGCCACTGGTGCACAAATCCGTGCACCAGGCCTTGTGTGTGTGTGTGTCACACACTCACAAGATCACTAAGCTGTCATATGGTCTTGATGGACTCACTGGAGAAGGAATAGGAGTTTCTGTAATGTGGAATTCTATTTACTCATAACTTGGGTGCACTGTCTCTGTAGGGCAAAATACCTTAAAACACATTTTTATACCCCACAGAGACTTTTACAAAATCCCATAAAAGCAAACTGATAGGCCAGGAGTGACCCAAGGGGACACCTGAGAGGCAAGGGGGGGGTGCCCCTCCCCCTCACCACCAGAGCCACCCAGATGGGACAAAGCATTTGCCCTGAACAAAGGGCAGAGTTTTCAGAACCTGCAGCTTCAAGAAGGCTGCCTGGTATTACCTCCCATTAAAGTAAATTTGCTTCCGATTCTGTCCGCATATCTTTGAAAGAAGCCCCACATCCCCTGAGTGTGAGCTTTATCCGTGCGTTTTCAAATAAGAAAACTGTTAGTCGGAACCTGGTATGAGCAAGTGGTGTCTTTGTGTGTGAGCACTTCCTGTTTTCATTCCACGATCAAATATATTCTTTGCAGCACAACGAAGGGAGCTCTTGAAGGTGGCCAGTGAGGTGCCTGAGAGCCTCATTGAGTGCTCTAAGGGCTTCTTGCCATGGAGGAGTGTTTCACGGTTATGAATAAACCGGTAGCCTGGCTATGATTTCTTGCTGTTTCTTTCTTTAACTATCTTTGAAGTAAAATAAAAACAGTTGTAATGGCAGGCTTACTTTTATGATATCATCATCTCCATGTGTTAGTAAAAGGAATGCATTTCCCTAGGATTTCCCTAAGAATTTTTATTTATTTTCTTTTTCTATTTTTTTACTTTTTTGCATTGGGTATTTTCCAGCAAAAGTACATACATTTTCAACAGATTATTCTTCCTTCAATCTTCACTCAATTTCTTAGTCTGGGAGCCAGGCACAACCCTGTAGTCTTAACCAATAGAAGAGGGGATAATAGTATACGCAACATTTTCAGTAGTTGAATTCATATATATATATATATATATATATATATATATATATATAATATATATATCTATTATATATATATATATTTAAATTATAGTGGGTTTCTTAAAGGACATTTTGGAGATCAGTAGTTAGAAAATAGAACCTAATTACTTAGCCTCCGATTAAACAAATTCAAAGTGCTGAATTCTGAATATAAAAATTCCTCCATTCCTCCAATAGTATGTGTGTGTGTATGTGCTCTTCAATGCCACGGCGGATTTAGTTTAAACGCTTCATACAATCAATGAGCTGTGAGCACACTACCTTTTCCCCTCACGGTGGTGATGCACAGAAATTTGAGAGACTGTTTTAACTGTTACAGTTGTAGGGGAGCCTTGCTCTTCCAAGAAAACTGAAGGTGAATGATTTTTGTCATATTGAGGCTGAGACTGAACAATTGCTACAGTTGGGCTTGGTTGAGGTGGGGCTCCTTTTTCTCAGGGCCTTTTGAGGTATTCAGAATAGGTGACAATAGCTTGCAGTTGGGAACATATGTAGGGAGACCCCTGCGGCTTATTGGGAAAAGTTGCTCCATGCTGGTTGGGTGTTTGGAAAAAAAAAAAAAAAAAAACAACCAGAGTTCTTTTATGTCCTCCTAGTTAATGAATGCATGAATGTCAAAATGGGCCAATGGCCCATTCAGGGGGCAAAGCCTCAGCAGCCCCCTTCTTTAAGAACACATCCTGAGATGCAAAATACATTTGCTTAACAAATTAAAATAATGAGATAATTCAATTAGCCTCTCCTTTTAAAAAGAGAAAGAAAAAAAGGGTACATCGGGGATTATTGTAATACAAGACCAGGTCATACCGCACAAAAGGGAACAAACCAGTTTGAAATAATGTTGAAGAGACTAATAATGGAGGGACCCACACTGAATCATGCACTTGTGAAGAAATTTACATGAAATAATAATTTAGACTACATCTATTTTCAAAGAGCTGGAGCCAACATTTCACTTTGAAGGCTGAAATTAATTAAAATACAGAGAAATATAGTGGGGCATCTCTCTTTCCAAGGACTTCCCCATGCCTGTTAGTGCACAACTAAGAAAAGAAATCTAAATTAACGTGTCGCTGGTTAGGGGTCTCTATTCCCGGTTTCCGAGCTCAGAATTATAGCCGAATAAATCTTCCAGCTCATTAAAGATTGGAAAGTAAAAGTTTTACAGGACTATCCTCATCAAAGTTACTGAGCCTCTTCTCTGTTATTGGGGTGAGGGTGGGGGGAGGAGTCTGGATGAAGAGAGACAGAGATTTTCAAAGGGAAAGCCAAGGAGAATTTCCTTAAGATCCAAGGGAGATGCAGAAAAGGCAGGGGAGGGAACAGAGAGGGTGACTGGAAGACAAAGCTGGTGGGGGAGGAAAGTGAAGAGCTTGGTGGGGAAAAAAAAAAAGAGGGGGGGGGAGGACAGAAGAAAGGATGGCCAGAGGCTGGGACCGAGCAGAACCAGTACCTGTGAGCATGGGAAAGGAGCCTGCCACATGCGCCTCGTCACTTGAAAGATAGGGAAATGGCAAATCCAGAGAACTTCAGGGACCTCACTGAGGCTCGATTGGTACTGAGGCTCGATTGGTACGGAGGCTGTCGGCACGTCTGGCCACACAATCCTGTGTATACATGTCCACCACAGCCCCTTCCGAGGTGTTTCTTAGCTGTCCATAAGGTGCCTATCTCAAACACGGGAATGTCATTTCTGGCAAATGGTAACACAGTGTTATAGAATCAATATAATTTTTTTTTAAAGGAAATGCCAGTGTTCTAGACTCCTCTCCCTACTCCAAGGACAGACATTCATTAAAACGTTCCGTTGGAGAGAGACTTCTGCACCAAGCCTTGTAAATAGCTAACTAGTTGGAAGCACTCATGGGGTGGGGATAGGTCTTAGAGCTGCTTGGTAGCACCTTGCACATCAGAGCCACAGAGAGAACCCAAGAACCTCTTGCCACCCATCCCTCTTCACCAGTGGCCACGGTGCAGGGGGGGTTCCTGCTGCGAAAGGGACGGGGCGAGGCCCGAGAGCCAGCGATGGCTCTGGATGCTTGCATTCTGATTTGTCACAGAATCCGAGGGGTAAAGGAGAAAGTCATCTCGAAGATGGAGGTGCCAAGAGAGTCTCCTCCACTTGGAAAGGCTGGAGAAGCTTTACAAACGAGAACAGGGTTTTGCTTCTCCACAGCCCCCTCCCTCTTTGACTCTGAGTGTGTTGATGGCGGAGGTTGAGAGATTTATACGCAACTGTTAAAGGTGATAATGATTTGAGCAGTCATCATAAAGTGGTGGGAAACGCTCGATTTGGGGAAAAAGGAAAGCTGGGGTCCCCTTCCTCCCTCGCGTGACCTTGGAGCTAATCACTTCCCGTTCTGGTTCTGCTTCCTCATCTGTAAACAGAGCAGCTGAATCCTCTAAGATTCCACTGTGCTGGGACATGGGTTCTGATAACGGAGGGAGACGTCTGCTGGGAAAGCAGTTGTTGGAGTCTTTGTTTTCGGCCAAGAAAGCCTGCGTGTGAAGGAAGGCAGAGGGAGGAGGCCGAATAGGTGAGCTTGCCAGCCCGCCATGGGCCTTTCCTTAGTTGCTACTCTAACCAAACAAACCTCCAGTTAAAGATGAGAAACCCCTCCCCTCCCACTCCCTCGACTTCCAGATTAAAAACATTTTACAGGTTAGTAAATCTCCAGCTGAGGTGATGTAGCAAAGAACAGCTGTGAAGTAATTTTGATAATGATGAGAATAATAACCACATGGCAAGGTTCGGGGCTGCGCCGTTGCAGCTTCAGTGCTCCTGAATAGATAAAAGTGATTAAATACTCCTGATTATCCCTGACCGATATGTAATGGATTTACAGCCCTTTCAATTAGTCAGTATTTGCTTAGGACTCATTATTTTGTCTTTGGTTAAGTAATCAGCCCGGAGACCGCATGTTCCGTCTAATTCCTCTGAGCCGAGTCAGTGCGGGGCCCTGACCTTTGAGATGGCCGGAGCTGCAAAGTGAGGGTAACCCCCCCCCCCCACCACGGCAGCGGCCTCCGCGGGTCCCCCCGCTAATCCTGACACCACAGGCCAGATCGATACACCTTCGTTTGCTACTAATGTCCTTACATCAAAATGGCCGATTTAGGAGCGTGAATCTATCACTTGGCCCTCCCCACCACCCCTCCGCCCCTTGCCCTCGGCAGCCCCGCCGGCCGAGCGGATCGGCAGCCGCCGCCATAAATAAAAGTGGAACCTTGTCCTGGGCCCGTGACACTGTAACTAATGCCATTCAGCATGGCAACACGCAAGCTGGATAATCAAAGACCTTCAGCTTCCGACGTGCTACTCTATTTTCAAGCATTCGCCCCAACAGAACGGCCTGAAAACCATATGACAGCAAGACATAGCCTCTGACATCGTCACCATTTCCCCAGGATTTCCAAATGCACAGGAAAATATGAGTGCCCAGTGCCTCTGTAAACACTACATTGTCTTTTTTTTTTTTTTTTTTTTGGGTCACGAGAGTCTTAAGAGTCAACAGTATATACAGACATACGAAATGGACTGCAGACAGGAGGATCGAGATAAAGTGTTACTTTGAAAGTGTTGTGCACGGTTGATCTTTTCCCAGAAGTAAAGAGGGCTAGATTCTAAGGTAATGGATTTGAACAGCTAAAAAAAAACCCCACACCTTTCATCTCCATCTTACAAACAGGGCGTTATAGCACCTTCACCTCCTGTGTGGGTCACACAGACACATGACATGTCCGCAAGCTGCCTCAGCGATCACAGTCACGTGTGGTACCGTGAGCTTGGGCACGCATGCATGTGGCCGGGTGCCACCTCTGCCTCCGGGAGGAGATGACCCTCATGAACAGTGTGGTCAGCAATGCGGGTGGATGGACGAGGCAGCTCCTCGCAGCCTTGGGCCTGGCTTGCGTGACCTAAAGTTGCTCTCAGCCCTCTTAGCGTCCGTAACAAACGCTCAGGGTCCTGCATCATTGTGACTCAGGTCCATTCCCGGCCTAGTCACACGGAAAAACCTGCTGCCTTCTGCAGGGTGCTGCACGGGGGGTGAGAGCTGATAAAACCGGGACTGCTCTGTTGGGCATCAGATTTTGAGAATCAAAACCGGCACCTAACTTTGAGAAATCTGTACGAGCCCGTACAACATGCTGGGAGGAGGCAAGACCACAACGCTCGTTTCTCTTCCATCTTGACTTACTGTGAGATGCTGGAAGAGCCACGCCCTCATGATATTGGTTGCTACTTTGGGGAAAATGCCTCTTTTCTTCTGGCGTTTTTTGTCCTTGTCTGGGTCATCGTCGTCTCCTGTGCCAGGTGAAGCCACGCTGTTGTCCAGGCCATCCCCTGGTGTAAAGACACGAACACACGTGAGAGAGAACCCAGAAAAAGGGGGCCAACCGCCACGCGCCGCTAATGAGGAGCTCCGCGCGGCTTGTTGAGAGCTATCCATTAGCGCCTATAGTCTCTTTCATTAAAGTATAATTGGAGACACAAATATGGAAAAGACAAAATTAAACCAGGCCTCTTCAAATGTTAATTTTGTGTGTCTCACACTCGCCCATATCATTAATTCGATGATAATTGTGTGCTTGACACAGCGCAGTAGCTCTTTGTCAATTATGGAGTCCAACGTGGGAAAACCGCCATCAGAAAACCCATTCGGAGCACATGCATCCCCTTGCCCGTAGTGAACACAGACTGCAGGGTAATCAAGTTAAATGTTCTGTAGTCTATATATTCTAGGCGGCCTGCATAGGTGACAGTAACTGTGTCACTGTTCATTGCACATAACACACTGCCTGCTCAGCCCCTCCCAGGGCTGTCACCTCCGAGCACACACAGCCGCACACTCCTCGGTGACCCTGCGCTCGGCATTTGCATGAAACTTGTAGCTCTCTGCACGGCGGATCATTATCATTAAAAAAAAAAAAAACGGGGGACACACATCAAGGTAGGGTGCTCACTTAATCAGAAGCTTCTATCAACATCTTTCTCTTCCATGCTTTTCTCAGGCATCAATTGTGCATTAGCAAAAATCATTTACTTTTTAACAGTCATAGTTATTTTTCTTGCCCTCCGGCAAAAATGCCTTGAAAGCCTGCCTGGAGGGCATCTAAATTATGTATCTAAAAAACTCTTCCGGCAAGGCATTGCAGGACCCCTACTTTCTTAAAATTCATACGCGCACGTCTTCCTGTTTTTGGGAAGGCATCAATCAAGAGCAGCAGTATATGCCATATCCCTACATTAATATTTGAACTAATAACTTTAAAAAAAGGAGAGAAACAAGATCCGACTTGTGGCATAATCAAATGCAAAATAAATGAAGAATACGGGGACAGCACTGGGGCTTTATAGATGGCTGTGTTTTCCTTGCACATCATTAGCCTGGAGCCACACGAAAGAGGAAAACAGAGAAGTGGAGAGTTTATGCTCCCTGCTGGTGTTTAAGAAGCCAGGGTCCTGGAAGGACATCTGGGAATTGTGCTGAGGTGGGGGTTTTTGTAATTTAAGAATAGACATTCATTAGCAGCAAATGCCATAAATCCCATGCTAAGTAAAAACCTTGTCCAAGAAAGCCTAAAACAATAAACTCTGTGCTCAATGCAGCCTGAGCTGGCTGCTCCACAGCGTCCGGGGAAGGCCACAGACCCACCGGTCCATTCCCAGGCCCGCTCCCTCTTGGCGGATGGGGTCACACCGCCACATCCTGCCTGCCGGGCCCCTTGCCTTCCAACTCCATGGTCTGCTCTGTGGGCTTCCCTGTACCTGTTCTTTTCCTTTCCCACCAAAAAACCCTCAACCTTCTTTGACCAGAGAAGCAGAAAAGCCACAGCAAAGAGCCGGCAGATTAATTTTATTGACATTTCCATTTTCACTGCAACGCGATACCCTCCATCACATGGAAGAGATGACCCTCACTATTTACAGACTGACAGGCCACTTCATTACAACCACCCTGCCCCAAGGCAAAGCAGCTCCCCTCCATCTGCCCAAACACTAGAGCATGACCCCGAAGTTGCTGTTCTCTTTTTCTTTGCCGTCTGTTATGATTTAAAAAAAAAAAAAAAAAAAAAAGTCAGTCAAAGGGACCCCAAATAGTCCAAGAAACTCATCAGAGTGCAGGGAAACAAAAGGCATTTGACTTTTGAATTGTGGGTAGATCGAGGCTACCCTTCATCTGCCCGTGCTCCCTGCACACCCATGCTCACGAACGGGTCTCTTGCACAAGGACACACACACACACACACACACACACACGAGCAGGGACACACATGCTTCTACCATGCCCAGGAACTGCTGCAAGGCAAATTCTCACCCCCACTAATGGCTTCTGACTGCTCCTTGGCAACCCCAGCATTTTAACCTGGGTGGATGTGCTCTCCCAAATACAGACACCGGCGCGATCTCATCAGCTGCTCATGTGACACAGATGGAGAGTGGCTATTAGGAGGCAGGCAGTGGGCCTTGGGGATCTGAGGTGCAGTTCTGTAGCCCGCGGCGGTTTTGAAAAGCAGCACCCGGAGATGAGGGAAAAAAAAAAAAAACCCACACTGCAAGTGCAAGTTTGAAGTTGGTCAGTCTGTCTGCTGCTACCGATGAAGATATCTTTGTCTCCATGGAAAATCCAGGCGGCTATCTGGATGTACATTTCAGATAATGTATGTGTGGAACAGCTCGCCCCTCCATGTCTCCAAATAGAAAAACACGCGCTGTAAACAATGCCTGTGTGTGTATATTTCTTCCTAAGCACATATGGTTTCTGTGTATATGTTTAAGCTGAAATTGTCAGGATTTTGTTAAAATCTCATTTAGCTTCTTCTGATAGATTTTTGAATATACTTATTTTCAAAGGTTAATGGCTTAATTGAAGGAAGTTCAACCAAAAAAAAAAAAAAGGCATTTGCCTTTTTAACCAATCAATGACCTTAAGAACGAGAGACGGCGTTTCCACAGTGCATTTTCTCTCGCTTAAAAGCAAAGAGGGCTGGTAACACTTTCAAACTATATGATTCACTATATTTAGCTCAAGGAAAAGATAGAGCTAGATCGAGCCTTTTTGGATGATTGACTTAAACTGGAGAAGACAGGATCATTACATGAATTTTAATATAAAGCAGTCTGTTTTATAGGAATGTTATACAATATTTGAATTGGGAGCCAGTGTAACAAATAGCAGTAAAGAAAAAGGTGGCTATTTTTATAATAACGAGATACTAAACATTCGATTTTCAAAGTAATATTAGTGTTTATATGCCTATAAAGAGAAATTTTCCTTTTCAAATACACAATAAATACCATCATCTTTCCTTCAGAGTATTTTTGAACCAACTCCAACACAGAGGGCTAACAACAGCATAAAGAAAAAATGTTAACAAGGCAACTGTGTGATCTGTAACCTAAAATGAAACTGCAGATGATGCTGGGGTTAGGGACTCTGAATGTGGCTATTGTTTTCAGGCTGTGCATGTACGTCAGATAGCTGGCAGTCCCTGGCACCTGTGCCAAGTGACTTCCTGGGTCCAGAAGGGTATGTATACCAGCACAGAGGTATATGCCAAAGGAGGTACAGGAGGTAACAGTGTATGTGTCAGCATCTGAAGTTAGGATTCAAAAGTATTTATCTTTTTTTTCTTAATATATTTTTTATTGATTTCAGAGAGGAAGGGAGAGGGAGAGAGAGAGATAGAAACATCAATGATGAGAATCATTGATCAGCTGCCTCTTGCACACCCCCTACTGGGGATTGGGCCTGTAACCTCGGGCAGGTGACCTCCTGGTTCATAGATGGACACTCAACCACTGAGCAACACTGGCTGGGCTGTTTCCTATCTTTTTATCCTGAGAGCACACCTCCATGTCTGACCCAGAGCAGATACCCAGCAATTGCTGGGGGAGTGAATGACAGAACTTACCAATAAGCTTATTCTAGGGCCCACCCCTCTTTGCGATAATCCCACACTGGGCAAGAACACTCATGATAGCACCAAGGAGGTAGGAGGGCTGCCCTTGCACACCTCGGCCTAACCATGCCAGGAACCGTGCTTCTTAGAAGAACTCACTGCCCATTAGGGCCCTTTCTGAGGGGCTGAATCACAGACCTTTCCCCCACACCGCCAGCTCTGATGATGAAAAGTGGAATAAAGAGGAACATGGTGCACACCTCTTCCCAAAGGCTGCTAATCCTTTGATTAAGGGCGCAGTCTTAAGTTTTCAGCAAAGACAGTCAAAATAGCTGTATTGCTGGAATATGCTGTGACCATGGAAAGAAATACTCAGGGCTTGAGAACAGATAACTTTGAAGTGAAAAAAAATCATCGGGGGAGACTGTTAAAAACACAGGTCCCCAAGCCTCATCCCAGACTTACAGAATCAAAATATCCTCAGGCACAGACAAGGAATTTGTATTTTTAACAAGCTCCTTGACTGCTTATGCAATCAGCCTCGAACTGATGCTGAAACTGGCTTTTGAAAGCCCCTAGACTAGATGACCTCCTAATTTGAAATAAAATGCAACCTCAGGAACAGGTGGGTTATAAAAATTCTACTTTACTCCTGTGAGTCTGGTCAGTGGTCATGGTGAGGACCTATAGCCTGGCTGGGGCCTCATTCATTGTAGGAGAGTCATGGTGTTCTCTCCGTCACGCATCCTGGCCAACATAATGAAGCCCCCTCCCAACCTTCTGGGGGTGAGGGTTAAACAGGAAGAAAGAAGCTACAGAACACTGACTCTCAAAATGTAAATCAGCCCAGCTGGCGTGGCTAGGTAATTGAGCATCAACCCATGAACCAAGAGGTCACTGGTTCAATTCCCGGCCAAGGCGTATGCCCAGTGGAGAGGCAGCTGATGGATGTTTCTCTCTCATCAATGTTTCTGTCTCTCTTGCCCTCTCCCTTCTTTATCCTCTCTCTGAAATCAATAAAAACATACTTTTAATAAAAGGGGGAAAAAGGTAAATCACTGGTGAAGAGATCGTGAGAAATGCAAATTCTTGGCCCCATCCCAGACCCACTGAACCTGAAACACAAGGAGTGGGACCCAACAGTCTGAGTGTCCCTCAGCACTCCAGGGGTCTCTGACACCCCCTCACATTTGAGGAGCCCTGCTGTAGAGCAGTGAGGAGACCCGTTAGCCGGCTATCCTGGCTGGTGGTCGTCTGGAAGGCCTGAAGCTAGTCTCTGGGCCCTCCTCGCTGGCTGGAGTTACAGGCATGTGCTGGAGAAAGCCACACAACCTTTCCACAGCTGAGCTCACTGCACTCCGGGCAGAGTATCCTGGAGAAGGCAAAATCCTTATCTGTAGCTGTGTAGCTTGCCAATCAATAAAAGATATGGGCATATTATAAGAGGATCCTGAGATGATTCTAAAGCAGAACTTCCCAGACGGTAAAATTCTTGGTCATGAAAAACTACCAAGGCAAAAAGGGCGCTCCTTCCTTTCATTGGCATATTGTCTCATTCCATTTAGCCAAAAATCTGTCTGTATTTTAGATATCAATTGCTTGACTTGGAATAAAGAAATGATACAGTGACGATGTGCTGTGATGAGTTCAATCCCACTGGGATGTGACCTATCAGACACGTAATGCAACAACCAAAAAGATCCTAGTCCATTCTCTTTAACTTTCTCCCTCCTCCCCATCCTAAGCAAACAAACAAAGGGGGGAAAAATCCAGACACTCAGCACTGAAGAAGGTTAAATCCTTGCCCAAAATTTCACAGTTATGTGTAGTTACACACACTGGAGTCCAGGCAACTTCAAGTCCAGTGTTATTCTCACATTAACATTAGAAGTTTCCTTTTACTTTTCAAAGCATTACCTCATTTGAACTCTGTTATCAGGGACAGTTCTAAGCAAGGCTTGATCCTATACGTAAAGGTTTAAGTGCAGAAAAGAGATTAGATCTAGGCCCCAGGGCCCGCCCTGAGCTAGAGCTGGGCCAACCTGATCCCAGTTCAAACAGAAATATGCAAACTTTCCTTCCAAAAGTAAACCAGTGTCTCTAAGAGATATAAATACATTCAGCACAGCAAGAGTCTTCGACATCCAGGATTTTTGTAATCGATTTATTGCGGTCCAAGTGGAGACCCATATATGGACGGCAACAGACTGACTTTCGGAGCCCAGAGGTGCTCCCAACACTTGCGATGGACAGCGGTACAGTCAGGAGCCGTGGGCTGTGATGCCCTCACTGTGCAAGCTGCTGAACACTCCACAGAACTGCGATTAAAGTGTGATATTCCTCTGCCTCCAAGTCACTTTTTGAAAACTAGAATAAGGTTTCTATGACATTTTGGTACACTGTCACATTACAAACATCTAAAACTGCCTCTCAGCTTTATCCTTTCAGGGGAATAATCAGGACAAAGGAACATGTAGTTTTGTTAATAGTTAATGGCATTTGTACTTCTTTTTGATAAACTGGTGGTGTTATTTAATCCTCCCTTCTTCAAGTTTTGGACCAAGTTTAATAGTTAAATACATTTATACAAAAATATGTGCTTTAAAGAAGAGTATGTCACCTGGAAGAACATGGCTTTTCCCTCTATCATCGTTGATAAATAGAAGCACATTGTATTACCATTTTCAGTTTGTGCAATGTAAATTTACTAACTTCATACATATATGTGTGTGTATGTGCGTACATGTGCACACACACATACACACATCTTCCAAACAATATATCCCCAGGAATTAATTCTAAGTCACAGATACTGATACATGTGGCTATAAATCTATGTGTACATAAATTAAATTGTATGTATTTCAAATAATTCACCAACTGGTACACAAGTGTCCAAATATATTTGTAGATGAACTGCGTATTTTCGCCTATACGCACATATACATATACATACATATACATACACTAACTCCAAGAGTTCTTAACGTGTTTTTATCTAATATTAAAGAGGGTGGTCCCTTTTCTACACCATTTCTCTAGCTCTAGAACACAGGGCCCTCATTTTTATCATCACAAGTAGCATGCATTGGGCACTTGCATTGTCCCCATCTTCAGGTAATATTCACAACAAGTAAATGAAATAACTACTATTGTCAACCCCCTTTTACAAATAAGAAAGCGGAGACTCAAAGAAAATAACTTGTCAGAGGTCCCACAGTGGCAGAGTGGTGTTTGTCCTCCAAAGACCACACTCATGTCCTCTGTCCTCTTCCTTAAACTTATGAGAGGACAAGAAACTGTGAAAAGTGAAGCTAGCTTCCGGATTGGCCCTCACTGCGTAAGAAGTAAACCCCAGGAGTGAGGCCTTGTATGTTCACATGTATGTCCCGAAGTGACAGTGGGTGACAACATATTTAAGAGTAAATACAAGGGAGCATTTGAGATCTTGTCCCAGGAACATGTCCTCATTTTGGCTCAAATAAACGCAAAAAAATTTTCAAAAAACAAAAGGAAATATGAACCAAGAAACGAGCAGATGCACACTTTTACACAAACAGGTATATCAATTATACACAGGATCATTCCTGCTCCCTGTGGATCTAAAGTTCATATTAATATTAAATAAGGATTTTGAAATAGGATTATCTGTTGAATTTTAAAGATTTTTCTGAGCCAAGGGATCTTTCAAGATTCCATGCCTTCAGTCCTTTCCCAGTGGCTGAAAGGCCCTTTTCCTTCATTTTTTCCCCTTTCCCTCCTTCCCATTCATTTTCCTTTGTCCAGGAACACTCCTATTCAACCTTCAAAATCCAGAGGAAAAGGAACTTTCTTTGTAAATCTTTCCCCAGTCCCCCAAAACAAAGTATTATACATCCTTTTTACTTCGGCAGCTTGTTCTTGCCTTTGCTATATTTACTCTTCTGTTTTGCAATGTATCTGTGTACTAGTTTGTCTGTCCTATTTGACTATGAGTTTTTTCAAGGCGGGGGCAGGAGGGCGGGCGGCTGTGTCTGATTCATTTCTGATTTCCAAGCCCTGACAAAGAGTAAATACTCAGATGTGAGTGGAATGGACAAAGTGGCAGTAAGAGCCTTTAGATATACTATTAGGACCCTGTGAGAATGTCACCTGCTTTGAAGAAAGTGTTCCTGAAGATTTCTCGGATAACCTGTTCCAGTAGCCATCAGGCCTCGGGCTTCCTCGCTCCTCTCCCCCGTCATTACGGGCAGTGCGAGTGATGCCGTCCAGTGTTTTACTGTTTACATATGTGCATGACCCTCCTCGAAGATGGTCCTTACGCGTCTGAGACATGTGTCATATATTGTTCATGAAAACAGTACTCAGTCTCAAGCCCTATACTAATGGGGAAGAGAGAGTGCCGTGTGAGAGTGGGCTGCCTACTGCTCAGGCTGTTCAAATGACTGGGAACATTCTCGCTAAAAACGAAGAAGCACACAGCTATGGACTGGCAACACAGTTCTTTACAAGTACATTTTCGGCCATCAGCTCATTATGCTTTTTTCCTTCTTAATGAAGTCCTCTGAAAACAGGATTAAAATGCACTCAGAGTCAAAATGTATTTTCTT
>PVJC01002342.1:0-21131 GCA_004026665.1 Murina feae | reverse complement strand
ACCCAGAAACGTAGGGAGGGTGAGGGGCGAGAGGCCAGCAGCGAGACCTGCTAATTACTGATCTCTTTTACTCTCCTGCTGTGCTTAACTGTCTGGACACGTTAAAGTGAAATTTTTCTGTGATTTTTCAAGTGACTCGTTCATGGCCCACTAGCACGGAGGGAAGCAGAAGAGATGAAATGCTTTCGTTTACATGCAACATTTACTAACTGTGTGGATTTTCCTACATTAAAGAGGACAGTGACCCAGGCCACCCTTTTCACACTCAAAAGAGCACTGAAAAAACAAGTCTTCATCAGCTTACCTCAGGCTTCCCTGGTCCCGAACACCCTCCCCCCAGGGCAGGAGCAGAAAGGGGAAAAAAAGAGGGGATTTTAGGCTCCTTTCTCTTCAACTTCTCAGGCGGTATAAGCAGCATTTAGCAAATTCAGCCCCAAATGGCTCCCAACGCTCAGAGCTGCAGGGGCTCATTCTTTGTTATCCTCCCTCTATTTACACAGGATTTACCAGACTCTCCACTGAGGAGGCCCAAAGCACTTGCATTCTCACCGGCTCGCCCTGGACTGCGGCGCCGGCAGCTCGGCCGGCCTGCAGCGGAGGGAGGTGTTCTGCAACCTGGACAAGGCAACCAACGCTCCCTGACTCAGCCCTCCCAGGCCACCTGGCTCGGTGCGGCAGCTGCGCCGCGGAGGCCCGCGAGGATGAGCTCACCTTCCAGAAGAGACGCGGAAACCCAGCCAAGGCTGTGGCAAATGTGTGTCCAGAGACACATCACAAGCACGTTAAAATATGCATCTCTGTAACGTAATGGAGAGGGGTGGGTGAAAAAAAAACTTCAGAGTGCCTCTTGGATGAAAACCACTTCACCCACTGGTTGGAAAAATAAAGTGTAAAAACAGACAGATGGACACATATGTAAATGTGGCTGTGTTTTAGGCTTTCGCTGGCAACGCGAGTGGCGTAGTATAGTTTTGCACGCCTGTATTTTCCATATCATGTTGAATCCTGTTAACTGTTGAACAGAAACATCCTCGTCCTGGTCCTTGACCAAATCAGTCCCCTCCGTTTACCTGTCAGGGGCCATCAAGGGGCTTTGTTTATGGACTGGGACTCTCTAAGCCTTTATAACAGAAGTGAAGCTTCCAACACTCTTACCTTATGGTTCACTTAAGTTGCTTGCTCTCACTTATATATTTCACTTGAATTTTTAAAACCATTGCAAGAAAGAATACCTACTCTCCTAACCTTCCACAGAATTCTCTGAAGACTACTGACTGGAGCTGGTAGAAAAGTACATTCCTTCGCCATTATAATTCAGCAGCCCGCTTAATCTCTGTGGTGGAGGATAAAAGAATGTACTTATTACTCGGTTACCTGATAAGCGCGTGTGAAAGTACAGAGTAAGGCTCTGGAGTTATTCACAGTACATCATAATAAAGCTCTTCTGGGCACTCTAATGATTCATTTTTAGTGATCTCTCCAATGCCCTTTTCCACGGTTAACACTCAGATTTTATTAAGGCAGAAACAGGGACAAATGTCCACTCAAGTCCCAGCTCTCAAATTTGACTCTCCTTGCACTCCACTACCCACAGCTAAAGCTTCTGTAATGTTCTGTTCACCTCCCCAGAGTGGCATTTCAGCTAACAGAGTTCACAATCTTTTAGCCCTAAACACAGGAGGCTGCTATCTTCAAGTCATCCCAGGAATGTGCCAGATACCATCATCTCCCTCCTGCCATACAAAGAACAAGAAAGAGAGGGACCAAGAGAAGACTGAGCTGATCAAGTTACCAACAGCCCAGAATGCCCCTCTCCGAAGGTTAATCTTTGAACCAGTAAATGTTATAATGAGGAGCCTTGAAGTTGGGCTTAGACTGGTCACTGAAAGACCGACCCTAAAAGAGAAAGTATGAATGGAACCCACCTCTTTCACCTAACGGTTTGACACATGGGTCATGATATTTATGGGAAATCACACAAAAATGAGTTGTTATGATGTGTGAGTCTCTTCCCCACATCTTTATGAAAGAAAGAAGGTGGCTGGGGAGAAATGTCTTCTTCCATGTCACTAAGCTATGTTTCCGTACAAATTGTGAAAATTATGCAAATGATGTTGGCACCTTTGCTAGAGGAAAACATTATTAAATTATGCTCTAAGTATTTTGTCTGCTTTAGTAATTACTCTCATGTAACTGTAAATATAAATAGCTGTTATTCTGTTTAAATTTTTAATCATGCAAAATATTGTCACACAAAATGTCCTTCTGTTACAGTCTAACTGGGATTTTCTTTTTAAAACTATCCATATTTAACTGAAGTGGATTATTTTTAGCATTGTAAAGTGTTTTAGCAAAGATAGCTGGCTAACATCTCTGAATCAACAGGTCTTTCCAGGGAAGATATGGCCTTTATATTTGCAAAAAGTATTTCCTACTCAAGTCCTTTGATACAAAATGTATTTTTAACATTTTATACTAAAACTGGAATATAATTAGTCTGTTTCCAAGAATGTATTAATTATATCCAACCTATATGTTTAATATACACTGCTAATATTCTCATTTTATCATTAACTATAAGGTTTTCTGGTTTATTGTCTCTTTTAGCATACTTTTATATGAAATGAAACACTAAATATCACGCAATAATATTTGTTAGGAGTAATAACAGGAAAGCAAAGTTCTATCTGGAGCAGTAATTATTTCATCCAATTTTTAGGATCCTCACTTCATTATCATATGTGCTATCTGAAACAAAAACAGGGGCAATATATTCTATAATATCAAAGAGTAGATCAGTTTGAATTCTTAATATGGTATTTCTCTGTAAATTTGTACTGGCAGGTATTATTTCAAATAGCAGCACAACAAACACAAAAAGACTAAATATTGATTCCACTTTCTCAATGGTAAAAACAAAAGAATATTTTAATAAAAGTGTAACTCTGTGCCCTGGCCATCGTGGCTCAGTTGGCTAGAGCCTTGTCCCGTACACTGAAGGGTTGCAGGTTCAATTCCCAGTTGGGGTGCATAAGGGAGGCAACTGATTGATGTTTCTCTCTCACACGGATGTTTCTCTCTCCCTCTCCATTCCTCTTCATCTAGAATCAATGAAAAACATACCCTGGAGTGAGGATTACTAAATTAATTAATTAATTAATTAATTAATTAATTAATGTAACTTAGCAACTGGCACTGTTAAATAATGCAAAGAGAAAGCCATCTTAATAATAGTAATGCTTACTAAGAAGACTAGATTGAGCTGACTGTCAACATTCCCCTTGGGAAACTGTTAGGAAGCCAGTCACAGTTTATCCAGAAAAAAAGAACAACAGTGCCTGTGAAGTTGACAACTGCTTTTAGGTATTTTTTAAACCATGAACCCATCAGAATGGGAGCATATTGGTTAATTATTTGAAAATAATATTGGTACATTTTTAAAAACATTTTCACACGACAGTTTCCTAGTAAAACTCTGTATTTTTGTTTTAAGAATTTCATAAAATAAATTATTAATATTCTAAAAGTAGCCATTGTGCGTAATTGTTTTAGTTAAATCTACTTTGATTTGAGAACAAGCAGGTATGTTTTTGTAATGTAATACAAATGGGTATACATGAAATAAACCTAAGGAAAACAAATAATATGACTGCTTACCAAGAATAATCTAAAACAGCATAAATTAATTATTCTTCATATAGCCTATATAAGTAAGAATGACAGACACAGGGGCCTTTTAGAAATTCACTTTAAGTGCAGAATGACTACCAAAGGGTATGAGGTTTCTTCTGGGGTGACGAAAACATTCTAAAATTGGTCATGGTGATGGTTGCACAACTGAGGCAGTACACTAAAAACCATCACATTGTACACTTTAAATAGGTGAGTGAATTATATACTTAGTGAATTATATCTCAATAAAGCTGCTATGTTTTTATTTTTTATTGATTTTAGAGAGAGAAGAAGGAAGAGGGAGAGATAGAAACATCGATGAGAAAGAAACACCAATCTTCTGCCTCCTGCTCACCCCTTACTAGGGATCAAGCTTGCAACCCGGACATGTACCCTGACTGGGAAATGAACCTGGGACCTCTTGGTGCATAGGTCATGCTCAACCACTGAGCCACACCAGCCAGGCTGCTACATTTTTTAAATGAACACATTTTGCTCTCATATAAAAATGCATGGTGGAACAAATATAAGATCTAGTAGTCGAGGTTGAACATATCCACAATGTTTTCTAAATTGCTTCAAAACAATGTGATTTCAAGGCCACTCACTAAAACTGTCTCAACACCTTGCATATAGACAAACATATGCACTCAGAAACATTCGGGATGGCTTTTATACTGTTTATGTTACAAAAATATGCATTAGTGAAAATACTGAAATAAATACTGAAACTTATCCTTTTCCACACTCCACTGTATTATTGCAAAACCCTGATCCAAATTATTATTTGCCTCTTTCATGCTTATGATATTTTAATCATCAGAATAAGTCTAGTAACTTCCAAAACACACACACACACACACACACACACACACACACACACCCCACTCTTAAATTTTTTTTTTTACATTTCTTCTACATAAGCTTCTTCAAGTCAGGAACCATATTTTTTATTTTTTCATGTCCTTCTCAGAACTATATAACGCTATGAGTGCACTCAGTTACCTAACCTTTTATTGGATAAATGGATAGATGACTCTCATATTTCTTGGAATGTGCTTTATTTTTGTGGGTTTATATCCAAAAGTTGCAAATAGAAGCTATCTAGGATTTGGTCTACAAGAGTTGAAAACTGGCCATAGAGTTGATGTTTCATAAATTTGAAAGACATTAACTTGTATGACACATTATATGGAGGAAGCAACGTGATTGAAACGGACATTAACAGAGTGGCACCCTACTTTTGAAAGCATGCCTTATATCACTGGTTCACCCTCCTTTGTCTTAAATGTATTTACTCTATTTTTTGAGCAGCTATTCTACTTTGTACAGTGGAAGCTCATTTCTGACATACTCCATGCCCTTCCCCTCTGTCCCTTCACTTTCTCCCTACAGAACTGCACCACCCTTGGCGCGGGGGAGGGGGGGGCATGAGCTGTGGAATAGAACATATCTTGTATTGAACTTCCAGATCTATTTCTTACTGTTTGAGTGTAAGCCTGGTCAAGAGATTAATTTCCTCATCTCTGAAATGGGAAGAATGATATATACCCAATAGGTTAATTGTGAAAAGGAAATGAAATAAGAGAAATAGCTGTTACTTATTAAATCACTACCTTGTGCCAGGTGCTTTGCTTTTATTAACAAGCTCGGGAGCTTTACACAGGACATTTAGCCTCACACAATACCTGACACAGCAGAGGTGACATCAATAAATGTTAGTTATTTCCTTTCCTAAAATGAACTAATATGAGAGGATAAACAAAATGTAGTATATCCATACACTGAAATACTTACTCAGCAATAAAATAAAACTACTGATACCTGCAACACGTCACATTTCAAAGTCATTACGCTACATGGAAAAAGCCAAACACACACAAAAAAATGCATACTGTATGATTCCAAGTATATTAAATTCTAGAAAATGTCAATTAATGGATAATGACTGAAGACAGATCAATGGTTGCTTGAGAACAGGTATAGAGGGATGGGTGCATTAAAAAGGAGTATAGGGAACTTTCTGGTGGTGACGAGAGCTTATAGTATCTTCATTATAGTGCTGGCCTCATAAGTATCCATACCTAGTATCCATCTGTCAAAACTCATTAAATGGTATACTTTGAATGGGTGAAGTTTGTGGTTGGAAATTATACCTCTGTAAAGTTGATAGAAAATAATGCTGAGCAGATTGTAGGTAAATTTACATAAATCTGTTATTTGGCATAAAACAGATTTTAGTGGAAAGTATAGCATGCAATACACAGAGGTGAGAGTAGGAGTCTCCAGGTTATTGTGGTGAAGTTATGAAAGGATAAAATTAGTTAGGGCAGCATTTGAAAGATGCTGAAGGTAGAAATTCAACACAACAACAACATTTACGCTATTTTCTTTAACTTTACAAAGATACAAAGTGGGTGGTCAGAATGCACTTCGCATATTTTACCAAAAATAATTTTCTCCATTGGCCAACTGCTCTTATGAGAAATATTATTAACAAAGAACTGCTTGACTTGCAAAAAAGTATCAATAATAATAATAAAGGCAATAGAAGTAATCATTCATTAGGCCATATGACCTCCCTTGGAAACAATTCTTAATAAGCTATATTTTAAAAATTCTTAGTTGATTGATGTTTCTCTCTCATCAATGTTTCTAACTCTCTATCCCTCTCCCTTCTTCTCTGTAAAAAATCAATAAAATATATTTTTTTAAAAATTATTTTGGGGAATTCAATACTAACCCATTCTCCCACTCATAAAAAGGTCTCCTGTGGAGATCTTAGTCAATTTTAGAGGAAGACGACATCACTTATGGAAGACTCTGAGCACCCTTAAGATTAAAAATCAGTGGAAAATACAGAATGAAGATGAACCCTTCCCAGCCACCTCCATGCCTTCAGAAAACCCCTGCTCCCATCATACTAAGATGGGATGGAACTAACATTTGTGGAGTACCAGTGTGTGCCAGGTACAGCAGGAATCATCTCATCTGCAGGACAGCTCAGAGCTGGGCATTCCAATTACCAGTTAGTATCTTAAGAGAGTAAAGCCACACCGATTAAGAAACTTGCCTAAAGTCACTTGGCTAATTTGTCTCAGAGCTCGTCTCCACTCAGGTCCATGAGCTCAACTTCACCACAGAGCCTGTATGCCCATAAGAAATGGAATTAATTTTTTAAATATTTTTATTGATTTTTTACAGAGAGGAAGGGAGAGGAATAGAGAGTTAGAAACATTGATGAGAGAGAAACATCTATCAGCTGCCTCCTGCACACCTTGCACTGGGGATATACCACAACCAAGGTACATGCTTTTGACCGGAATAGAACCTGGGACCTTTCAGTCTGCAGGCCGATGCTCTATCCACTGAGCCAAACTAGTTAGGGCAAGGAATTAATATTTTAAAAAAGTAGAATGTGGGGAGAAACTGCCTTATAGCTTTGAATCTAGGTACATGGTACTTACTAAAACCTGATCATGGCCAAGTGATTCATTTGAATTTTGAGATATGTGATATTGGGCTTATATCAAGTAATTAATAAGAGTTTCATTCTTATTTTTCCTATCGTTCTTTCATTTCTTTTAATGACTCATTCACATGGAAAAAAATTTTAAAATAGATTCACCACCTGCTGAAAAACACCCTTGCTTGAGAAAAATAATTTTGTCCTCAATCTTCTAGAACTCCTACTTGAAAATAACACAAAAGCAAAAGGCCACGTTTGACACAGCTTAAGAAATATTACAGCACTGGATTGCCATCCATCTGATTCTAGAAAGACCAGGAGCTTAAAACCACATAACTATTAGTTTGCCACAGCACGCCCCCGTATTCTGTCATGAAGCCAGAAAATTCAACTTGAGGGGTACCAATGCGAACTTTATTCAGGTCCTGTTAGCTGATAAAACAGGAGCTGGGAAGGTCTTAGTCTGGGAGGAAAAGTGGTTCAACCATTCCTCAGGAAGAAAAAAAAAAGGGGCGGGGGTTGTTCTCTCAGGTTTTTTCATATACCTGCGCAAGCCAGCCTATGGGAGAACTGACATCTTTGCTGTATGATCAGATCTCAGAGCCACCAATCAAATAGCAGTCCAACCTTAATATGCTGATGCAGCGAATTTCCGGATCTTGATCACACTAGGCTAGGGAGTCATTCTTCTCAGTGATGAAGTCTGTGAATGCACTCTTGAGAAGATAACAAATTAAAAACCAGCTGACTCAACACCATTTGAGTGAGGAATTCACTGCTGACCCAGTATAACACAATTTCTACCACCAGTCAGTAATCACGGAAGAGGTGGCCAACTTTATTTCATAATTGTAAAACTATTCCTAACAGAGGGTCTTAGCACAGCTAAATGATAACTGTCTAATTTACATCATGCTAAAATTGGTAATGACTTCCTCAACTATTTATATCCTGACTATGTTAAAATTTAAGGATTCTAAAGCAAATTATAAATTCCCAAAAGTGGTGTATTATTTAAGTAATCAGAAATCTGGAAAAAAAAACTATGTAACTAGAACATTACTCCATTTTGAAAATATATTTCATATCTATACAATTCCCACTAAAATATCTAGCTTCTCAATAGCTGATTATTCTCCTGGAAAGTAAAGTTGGCAGCAACCACAAAACATTAGAAAAACAATTACAGTTATTATGAGACTTGTGTCCTACACTTCAAAAGATGTGATGTTGGATTAAAATATTTTATATATACATAGTGATTTCAGCTTGATTTTTTTCAATTCTTGGTCACCACAACAAATTGTAAGAGGCATATACCATTATCCCCATTTAACAGATAAAGCAAGTACAGTTAACATCACGCTAACTCTTGCCTTGCCTGAAGCACTTTCCATTACTTATGATCTATGGATATTATTAAGTTGAACCATCTAAAATTGCTAATATTTGACAATTTTTAACCTACCAACATGGCAATTTCATAAAGCAATACAGCCAGTTTTTATCAGAATGTGGTTGTTTCTTTTGTTTTTTTTTTCTTCTATTTTTCATTGTGCTTGTTTTTAGCAATATGTCTAGCCTCACTTTTACAAATCCTTCTGATTATTTTCTCTTTCTATACTGAGTAGATAAAAAGGGAAAATGGAAAAACATACTATTTCCAAAGCCCTAGCCTATGAGGAGCCCAAGACATTACACATGAAAAACTTACCAACAACGAATTAGGAGGTGGGAGACTTTGCTATGTTTTTCAATAGGGAAGTAGCAAAAAGCCTGTTAATACTACTTAGAAAAAGGAACTACCCTTGTCAATTCTAATTTAAAACTTCAACCATAGCAATTAGCATTGAGAAATGATTAGCGTATATTCTATTCTATGCCTCTGGAGAAATGTTCCTTCTAAATGTTTTCTATAATAGCAGCAACATTAATAAAAAACAAAACAAAACAATATTTATTGAGCACTTACTCTCTTCCAGACACTCTGCTAAGCACTTTATGTGAATGATCCCATTTAATTCTCACTATGCTATCCGGGTTGATTTTTCTTTCACTCATAAAGAAACTGAGGCTTAAAGGGACTGAGCAATTTGCCCAAAGTCGTACCAGTAGTAAGTGGCACGGACAGGATTCTCAGCCACACCCTTACAACACTGAGACGTTGCTTCCCACGAAACATCAGGGCCCGCCTACCCAGAATTTCCCATCAACATAAAACATCATAACATTCCTGCACCCTAGTGAATCGTTCAGTCAGTTGAAATGTTGGCGGTCTGTCAATTTCACATACGTAACGGGAAATGTACCTGTTAATATAAACGCCATGAGGACAGACACAAGCTCCGTCACATTACCACTCAGCACGCCCAGCACACAGTGGGCAGTGAAGAAATGTTTGTGAAGAGGGGATACAGCCCTGACTGGTATGGCTCAGTGGATAGAGCGTCGGCCTGCGGACTGAAAGGTCCCAGGTTCGATTCCGGTCAAGGGCATGTACCTTGGTTGCGGGCACATCCCCAGTAGAAGGTGTGCAGGAGGCAGCTGATCGATGTTTCTCTCTCATCGATGTTTCTAACTCTCTATCCCTCTGCCTTCCTCTCTGTAAAAAAAACAATAAAATATATTTGGGGGGGGGGAAAGAGGGGATACAAACATCCTCTCTGTGGCTTTTTTCATTCCTGGAGACTAACCTTCTCCTCTCTTCCTTGAGAGAAAGTAGCTCTCAAGCACTTCCATTCTAGACAATACTTTGCAAACCTCCCCCCAAGGGCCACTGCCACTACCACCTCTGTCCTTGCTGTAAGAGCTAAAATTGATTCATCTTAATGACAAAAATGTGATAAAAGGGCCCCAACCACAGAGGTGGTGAAACTACTCCTGCCCCTGAAACAAATGCTGCTTTCTGATGTCCTGGATGGCTTTTCTTCTCTTGCTAAGGTTCAGTAAGTACTGAAGGCTCAGGCCAAGTGAATGTGGGTCAGGTTTGTAACACAACAACTCCACCCCTGTCATTACCATCCCACTAGGCGTACCCCCAAAACCATAAATAAATAAAGTTATTGGCCCCAGTGGTTATTTAGGGGCTTCGGAGATCTTAAAAACACGATTATCTCCCGTAGTGATTCGATAGCCTTTCCATACGCCAACCGGCACACTGGGACTTCTAAATTACACCCCGTAATTGACATAAAATATCTGTCCCATCAGTGAATATCTTTATTAGCATCAAAACCACTCACAACTAGTGCTCCTCAATGTTATTAAACATAACTTGTTCTAGGTGTTGCTTTACTAATTAGTCAGGATGAGCCCGAGGAAGAAAATCTGGGTCATGTTAAATTAATTGGAATGAGCATGAAAATTAGCAGAGCAAACTGCATCAATTTTCTATAGAGAGTCTTTCTTCATGTTGAGAATAAAAATGGATATTATGAGGCATTAACCAAACTGCCTTCTGTGACTGCCAAGAGGTGTGTTACAGTAGCCCAAAATATCATGCTCGCAGATTTTCAGAAGTTAATGAGACATTTCCAGGAATGGTAAATACATGGTGTTAAAATGGGTGTGCCTCTGATGGGAAAATGCCAAGTCATTTCATGTTTATTCAGGCATAACAAGCTCTTCAAAATGAGCATAATTTAAGAGGTGAATAGTGCAAGGAGGGCTAACATTCAACTAATTTTCCTTCAGAAAGAAAAGATTACATTGAACAACAACAAAAAAAAAATGAATTAAGAGGTTTACAAATCAACAAGTCAGCCACCAGGACAGCGCTCTGCTCAGCACCTGCACCACAGCCCCCGCCACGAAGTTTGCGAGAAATGTCCCGAAGGCACAGAACAAAGCGAGCAGAACTGATTACAGGCCCGCTCACTGCCTCGCCATCTCAACTCTGTTTGGCTTCCTAATGAGCTCACTAAAAACCCAATTCATCTCCCATCGCCCTCCTCAGCCCTCCTTGAAAGCCACCGATAGGGAAATTGCAGATGAAACATTTCCAGGCTGGGTTCTACCAGGCGTGTCTTCCCCAGGCAGGGCCCTGACCCCCACCCGGACGGAGCACAATGGAGGGGGGTCCGCAGCGTCCAGAATAAAGGGGCGCAGTGAGGTGAAGGCTCTTCTGCAGGGTGACAGTGATTTCCGCCTTCCCGTGCTCCCTCCCAGGAATGTGGGGATGTCCTGGGTTCCACAGCACAGAAAACACACATTGTCATGCAGGAGAGGAGAAATGAGTTGTACTCATGACAAATAGCTGAACGAGGCTAATGTGAATTCCCAGCCTGTTCATGAGGAAACTCCCCGGGTTCCTCATTACATCGAGTCAAATCCTCACGGCCCCTAGCCTGTAACTGGAAGATTACGGAATTGATGGATCCTTAGTTTAAAATGCAGCTGTTTTATTCTGCTTTAGTAATTAATTCTTTTTCCAATACTCTATTGATTAAGCGTAGACCCTGATAAAGTTCAAACTGAGGAGAATCTCTCGTGGCGTCCTTACTTGCTCAGGAGAGTCAATGAAAACTTCCTGCGATTCCACCTGCCCCCTCAGAGTGCTGATCCAATGAACAGAACAGTTTTCTTCTCATAAATTAGTCAGGCCATGTGGAGCTGTATTAGCTGATCGTTGCTTTTGTCTCCCTACTTGCTGACTTGCTTTTCAGTTCTGCCGGCCTTTGTGCTGTCACACACAAAGTCGGAGTGCAGCTGCCATTCTGAACCCAGACCAAGGTAAAGAACAATTCGAACCAACTACATTGCCCCCCGTTTCACACAGCTGCAGCTCCCCGAGCAGCGCAGGGCTCCGTGGGGGTCTCCTGGGACCCAGCTAGCTGAGGAATCAGTGCTGAAGCAGACAGACACACTGTGGAACGGAGGGGGGAATAAAAGTAACCGATTTCCTTCAAGGTTTACCAGGTTTGTTTTTTTTTGTCCTTTTTGCCCTTTCCCTGATAGAACGGGTGCTGTTGAATTCCCAACCACACTCAGCTCCCTGTGTTGTTTTCACAGATGACATCGAAGAACGACAGAAGACGGGGTAAAGGGAATAATCTGAGGACACCTGGTCGGAGGGCATCAGTGAGTTCAGAAACGCCTACTAACCGAGCGGGCGTGGAGTACAGCCCTATATAAATGGCCATGATCAACACAACGCTAGTTAGTAATGAGAGGAATCGCCAACACCGCGCTCCTTTTCAAAGGGTCACATGTACCGGGATCAATGCGGGCGAGTGGAGCAAGCGCGATAACAGAAAGTTTCTCAGGTTACAGCCCTACACAATGGATTTTTGTCTCTACAAAGATCACTGCTACTGGGAATGCTTTTAGGGTAATGGACTTATTCTCTGTACCTGCCCCCACACCTTCCCCCTACACCCGCCTAAGCCCCCCCACCCCCACCCCGCCAAGCCAATGTGCACAGGCTTCAGTCCCTGCAGGAGAACAAGTCAAAGACATGTGTTCTGGCCCATGAGCTGGTGGAGAGAACAGAGCTGATTTGTCAAGCCACTTGCAACCTATGTTTATAGGAAAACTCCTATTTCACATGGCAGGAGTAATAGTAAAGGTCTGGAAAAATTTTAGGAGAGTCCCTCAAGTTTTTAGGGTCTAATAGCAAATTCAAAGCTAAAACCAAGCTAGGATCCTGCGAGCAGCGTGGCTGGAACTGTTTTCCATGTTCTCTTGGGGGGCCTGGGCTGAGAGTACATTCCCCACCTTCACAGCATTCCTTCCTAGGTCAAAAGGTCATCTCTCACAGCCGTCTCCAGCAGACACTCAGTTGTCAAAAGGTTACAGCATGTGATCTGAGCAGTCACTGCTAACAAAGCTCTTTCCTCATTTGGAAACTGGCTTTGCATGTCTAAATAATTTCCCTGATAAAAATGTGTTTTTTCCTCCCTCCATCCCTACTCTTCTCTCTAGTTTCAAAACAAGGAGTTGAGCAGTGGGCAGCGAATTCATCAACAAAGTTTCCAGATTACTGGGGTCAAGACGCCACCACTTTTACTGGACAATATGATGAGGAAAGGTAACTGCCAAAGTGATCGTGATTTCCTGCATTTAAAGGTGTCCCTTTTCCAAGGATTTTTTCCCCCAAAGGAAAATCCCATTTTTAAAGCAAACACATGTATTTTGAACAAACTGCAAACAGAAAAAAAGACAATGTAAAAAATATCAGATTCTTTTGGAGAAATCACTCACAAAATTAAGGTGATTTTTTTTTAATGTGTATTCAACTGCATTTAAATGACCAACAGTGTATATAGTGCATGACAAGGCACAACAATGAGGGGGTTAAGCAGTATATCCATGTGCTCAACATTCAGAACTGATGCAATCCTAAAGTTTGCCATCAGCGATGTTATAAATAAAAGGTCCCAGTTACTAGGGGAGCAGGTTTTGCCTTTTTTTTAAAAAAAATTTCCTGCTGCCTAGATGAATAATATAACAATTTTCTCACTGTCGTGGATTGTTACTTAGAGCAGCTTGAAACTCTCACAAGCAATCCAAAATGAGTCATTTATTTCTAGAAGGGAGTTAAATCAGTCTATCAACATTGCTTCTATTTATAAATTATATATTTAAAAGTAAAATAAAATAGTCATGGCTGAAATGTTACATCTGGCAGATAAAGAATTAGAGATATTTTCAAATTATTTGGCCTCATCCTAAGCAATGGACTCTAAGAACAGTGACGATTTTTGTAAAAACTAAGTCATTTGTGCATTTGTTTCCTCAAAAAAAAAATTTTTTTTTTTAAAAAACACACCCTTAAGTAAACACCTTCAGACACTGGATTCAAGTTCTTACCTGTCTTCAGGATACTGCTAAGGTTTGCAGACATACACTATTTTCCTAAATGCACTATCTTCTTTTTAGTTTCTAATTATCAAACTTTCCACAAGTACATTTTTTCAAAACTTAGCTTTGGGGTTTTCAGATGTCCCACCCTTCATCTGCCTTGGGATTAGCAGGAGCTGACACGATGCATATTCTTAAGAATGTGTGTAGTTCCACTTGGTATAATTGTCTCTTTTTAAAGAGCTCAGTTTTATAGGCTTTCCTTGGGTAGGTAGTTCACTGTTCTAAAGACAGTGTTATGGGCTATTAAATTAAGCCCATGCTCTCTGTGCCCAATTTGCCAGGTTAGTATCTGTAACCCAGGAACATGTGCTCTAGGCCTTGTTCATGAGGTGTTTGGAAGGTAACTGAAAATACTCAAGTAGAAAAAAATATATATATATATGATATGTATATGTATATGTATATGTGTGTGTGTGTGTGTGTGTGTATATATATATATATATATATATATATATATATATATATACACACACACACACACATACATCATATAGGAGGTGAAACTGGTATCTAAACTTTTATAGACATTTGGGAGGGATCCAATGAAACAAAGTGAATGAAATTAACCTGTGTATAATCTTGTAATGACTTATAAGTGTATCACCATTCCTAGTAGTACCATGAATATGATACTTAGCATTAGGCATTAGCTATAGAATGCAAGAATTCTGCACAATTCTAACAATTGTAGAGAAGGCCCTAAAAATAGAAACTTTTGGGCCAGAATTATGTTTTATCTGCCAAAGGCATCTGGGAAGAAAACAGGTACCTAATAACGAAGTGGCATGCATTTAATTATTATCTATTTTGAGAGTATCACACAGTTTGCAGCCCTATCCATCAAGAAGGGAAATTAACCACAAAGTTAAGAATCCCCTACAGATAATACATGATGCAGTTAATAATTTTCAATGGGCATGGTTAGACTTCTGCACAGATTTGCACCTGAACCTTCTTGGTGTTGTGACTGTCCACATCTGTAGTCCTATTACTACATTACCTGAACACAGGACGTCAGCTCCGGGTGCTCTAACTCTAAAGTCAACATGGACCTACCCACTGGATGTACATAAATAGTCTTCTAAGTGTCGCAGTGGAGCAATTGGGAGACTGGGCCAAAGGGACCAGGGTGTCTCCTTAAAAGAAGCTGTGTTAGAGAATCACAATAAAATCAGACGCCCTAAGAAGTCACACATGCCCACAGTGGAAGTGTCAAGAACAGAGATGACTAGCCAGCATCTCACCCAGGAAGCAGACTAGTTACTATAATCCATAAAATTCTACATCAAGCAATGACGTGCCAGCATCTGTAAAATGTCTTTAAGCATAGGTCTTTAGGTAAAAGCACAAAACTACTACATATTAAGGCTCTTAGTTGCAAAGGAATCCACACTCAAAACAGATTAAGAATATTTCAGAAGTAGCTTGTTACTCTAACTTGTCAAGTCACTCATTTGGAATCCAATACTAGCAATTAACATTTAAAATAGTGACTGAATTATTTCTTTGAATTAAATTATACAAGGAGGCAGGAATTTGGGGCCTTTGGGGGAGATGACCAGAGAAACTAAGATTTGTAGTCACGGAACCAGTTTTTCTAAAACCCTTTTCGTAAGTGTACCATTTTCTCTTAACTTTTGAAACCTGGATCTCCACTCTAAATAAAATAGGAGCCATAAAACACCTTAAAAGAATGTTTAAAAAAAAATCTTAAGACTGCTGAAAGAAGCAGGCAGAATATAAAAGAAATCAATACTGTTTTGTAAATTCAAAATAAGGCATTTTGTTTTTCCAGGAGAATTGCTTAAGCTCACAGGAGAAATTATAGCCGAGACTAGAACTTTCAGCTGCTGACACTCTAGTCCGTGTCAGTGACCTTCTCAGAAGCCTACTAAAATGTTTTTGCTTTGCCTCAAGAGCAAATTGTCACAAAGGACACTAGAAATTTCCACGCACCCAGATGCCCAGGGTGAGCCAGTGAGACCTATGACTCAAAGTTCTGATCTCCAGTTCAACACACTTTGCATGTGGCCTTAACCTAACAAGTCGGTCCTCCCTCTTACTGAGGTCCTTTGCATAATTCTGATGTCCGCCCATGACACTGACATATTCTTTTTTTTCTTTTCTTTTTTTTTTCTTTTTTAAAAATATATTTTGTTGATTTTTTACAGAGAGGAAGGGAGAAGGATAGAGAGTCAGCAACATTGATGAGAGAGAAACATCAATCAGCTGCCTCCTGCACACCCCCCCCCCCCACTGGGGATGTGCCCGCAACCAAGCTACATGCCCCCGACCAGAATCGAACCCAGGACCCCTCAGTCCACAGGCCAACACGCCATCCACTGAGCCAAACCGGTCAGGGCAGACACTGACATATTCTAACTTGTCTTCTCAGAGAGGAAGTAGGACTGCTAAAGTAGGCCTGAATAAATACTGAGAATGCCCCTCCTTCAAAGTCAAAAGTTGTAATAATAAACAGCAGAAATCAATAAAAAACTTTAACTGCAAAAATATAAAGCTGTAGAAAGGAGTGTAGACCCCAAAGACATGATCAAAGAGGCAGGGGAGAGAGACTTTCACAAGGAAGACTGGAACATGCAACTTTAGTCTCATCTTAACTTTGTCTGTGGCCTTGTCCTCTGACCACGGACAATGAACAGGTCAACCAATATTTAAATAAAAATAAATACCCATGTTTATTCTTTGCAACTACTTGGAAGAAATTCCAATGAGGTCCTTCACAAATTTTAGTTTTTTCCTGGAAAAATCTACATTTAAGAACTCTTAAAGAATTTATCCAAATTGACATTCTCTTACTATTTAATTCTACTGTGTGACATACTGATTCTCTAATAAATATTAGGTTTTCAATTTAACTAATCTAACCTGATGTTTACTGGAATATCTGATAAATTTGGCAACCAGTGATTTTTGTACCTTCATCATCATCCTATACATCAAGATAATGACTTGGCAAATTTTCTTTGTTTGGTTACCTGCTTATTAAACAATATCAGAAAAATGTAGGAAGGTTCTGCATGGCCTTCAGGGAATGTGCTAAGATGCCAATTCTATCACCAATAGTGTCTCAAGACTATACATGGCATTACGTAAATACCTGCCATCAAACCAGAATTTATGGGGACGATTTCTAGATAAGTTTGTCTCCAATGCTGCTTGGCCCTATGATGGATGAAACAATTTGGAGAAATGTCTGTGTATAAGACAGAAAATATACAAAATATAAAGATTTTCAGAATGGGGAAAACACCTCCAACCCCAATTTCTAGACTGACAAAAGGTATCTGATACCACTGACACCTCATCTCTTCTTATAGACAGGGTGTGGCCAACTGGTTAAGTACTTGGATTTGGGGTCAGACAGACCTGAGTTAGGATGTTGGCCTGGCCACCTTTTTAGCTTCTTCAAGCCTCTGTTTTTCCAAACGAAAAACTACACCAGTTATAAAGATTAGATTACAATACATATACGTAGCACAATATCTGCCATAAAGTAGTTTTCAAATATCGGCTGTGGTAATGATGCTTCTGTTATTGCTGCCAAATTTGGACATGTATATCATAGACACTTTTTCTTTACTTAGGTCTGTTATTTTTAATCCAATAATGGTAATTATCAAATAGAAGAACTGGGACTTAAGCTACGATAAAGATGTAGTACTAAATAAAGCTGACATCTGGAAAGATAATGATTAGATCCAAGGTAGCATTCTTTGAAATTCTTAAACACAAGGAATTAGCTCAGACATCACATTATTTTTTTTCTCTTCCCTATTGACATATGAGACATTATAAGGATAAAGAAAACAACTGCCTTCAGCCAATGGGTGCTGAATTGCAAGATCTGAGTTAAAACTCTTGCTTGAGTCAAATAGTTCTTAGACTAGAACCGGTTGCGGTATCAAAGGAACTTCATAGTAAGTGATTTCTGAGGAGAGTAGTCCAATAAGCAAAGAATAAAGAGATATTGAAGACTAGTTATGATTTGTTCTGATACCCCAACCAAAATAAAATACTATTTTTTTCTAAACTTAAGAAATCCATACAGAAAAATGCCTCATCTGTGTCTCCATACAATATATCAAATAAATAAAAAACTAGAAAATTAAAGGTGACTTTGTACACATCCACTTATTCTCAGGGCTGAAATCAAACTACCAACACAGAAGTACTACATGAGCATATTTGTATAAATATGGAAAAATAAACCATAAATTATCAAACTTTGAACATCCACAATCATAAAAAAATCCATATCTTTTATAAAACTTTAGAAGAGATATTATGAATCATACTGGAATCTTTATAGTCAATGACACAATAAAACATATCTATAAGGGTAAAAGTAAACTTGAGAAATTAAAACAAATTTAGGTTAATTTTTTATTGGCGTGGAAAATAAAATATTTATTTTTATTTTCACTAGTCAAAATACTTGAATAATTAATCAAATCTTGACTTAGTTTTAACTGTGCAGACACCATAGACATTGTCCCAGAACTTGCCCAAAAGAGGGTATAGGAAATTACTTACGCATGGGAAATTTTTATTGGATTGGAGTATCAAAGGCCATTGTCTTTAAGAAATCCTAAAACTCTATAGGTTTTAGGAAAGTCAGGATTAACTTCTCTTTAAACCACAAACCCAATCCAGTGAGTAAAAATCAACAAACAAGCACAACATTTCTAAAGAGGGAATAAATTATCTATTGTCTGCTATCATTTCTTAGGCAACTAATTCCCTCTGAAATGTCAAATGAAAAGATAACTGGATATTTACAAATGTACTTTTTAAATCTTTACAAAGGTAGAAAACTGCAAATATAGGGTAGGTACTACATGATTTTGAAATGATGCTTTAATATTATCATTCTTACCATTACTTGCGAACTAATATTGCCAGAAGTTTTTAAGGCTTGGGTCAGCTAGAGATTAAAACTACTCACATGGTCCCACCTCAAAGTATAGCTTTTCAAAAATGCATAATGTAAATTCTGCAAGTCCCTCGACAGGCTGCAGTTTAAGCACTTTATCTGGGGCATTGCAGGCAATCAAATGTGAGGTCATGGCACCTGGGCGTGTGGCTTCATGCTTTTGACACTACCGTGGGCACTGAAATATACATCTCTGGAGACTTGTCAGGAACAGCCCTGGAAGTCAAGAACTAAAGAGAGTGTCAAGAAATCCTTTAGAGAAAAAATATTGCCAAAGAGAAGAGGAAACCCTGACTGGTTCTTTTTCAGTCTATAGTGGGGCAGAAAATAACTTTCTCAGAACAGTCAGGACACCTTTTAAGTAATGCAGGAGCTCCGAAACATTTCAACAATACACGTGACTGACACTTTGGTTTGAATATTGCATAAGTACTTTTCAATTAAAGAGTGTGGTTTTATTTTATTGCTTCGATGTTTTCGTGCCAGATAAAAACAAGATGTTAAAACCCATTTATAGCTAAAGAGTAATCATTCTGATTTAATTTTTTAAGTCCATCTAGTGAGTGCTTCCAGCAGGTTGCAGAGGGTAATTAAGTGATACTGGAGAGCAAATTAAAAAGGAAATTGAAATGAATATCTTTGGGAAAGTCTTTTTACACACACAAAAGTATCTTTTAAAAACCCACAGGATGAAATATGTACTAACTCTCCAATTTTTTTTTTTATCCAGTTGCTTATGTTGCTAATGGAACTGGTAGATTTTCTTTGGGTGGCAGGTTTCTTATTATCTCCAAAGCCATTGAATGTCTGATGCAAAGAGCAAATAGTAAAATGCAAATAAGCATTACTTAATTATATATGAGCCTGGTGATTATGAAATACCAACTTCATATACAAACTGCCAACTCTTGGAAGAAAAGCAGGCTCATTAGATTATGGCTCAGCACCTCCTGTATTATTATTGTTCATTTCGAAGTACAAGGAGAAGAGAACTAAGCCTTTAGAATGTGCCAGCTTATATTTTTACCTCTTCTCTTCCTTCTCAAAGACTGACCCTGTGTATTTGACCAATGTACATGAAAAAAAAAGATAGAAAAAATTACTTTTCAAAGCACAAGTAACTGATTTAAAATCTTTAACAAGTGGCATGTGAGAGCTCAGGCTCCAGTTGAAGAAATAAAAATAAAAGGTTGTAATAAAGAATTAATAGAAGGGTGGCAGTCTTTTGATTAGAGAGATGGCATGGGGGTTATAATAACTCTCCCAAGACAGTCAGTTGTCATCATTACATTTTACATCATTTGTGAACTGAGTGTCTTTCTATGCAAAACGTACTTTGTAGACAAAGAACAAGAAAAAAAAAATTCAATGGCCTTGTCTTAATTCTCCTGCATCTTTTCTCTATGGTGATAGGCAAGTAATTGACCCTCCTCATGGCCAATCTTGCTGCCTCATCCAGAAAATGGGGATAAACCTGAGAAATTCTGTGGGAATCAAATGAAAGATTATGTAAGAATGTATTAAGAAGCAGAAAGATAAAACTAAAAGGTATCACTTTTCAGATGTAATTTGGCATTTGAATTATATTATTTAAAAATTAATAAACACAGCCTTTTAGAACTGGAAAAGACCTAAGAATTCCCCAATATTCTCATCACCCATTGATATAAGGTAAGTCCGTAAGAGCTTACAGAGATGATGATAATATTAACAACTAACATTTAACAGATTCTTATCACATGCCAGGCAGACATGATCACTTCATGCTCCCTCATAATGCATGAACCTGGGGTACAGGTAGCTAAAATTGGAAGCTTGCCCAGGCTCTTCCGATCTGAAGTTTGAGCCCGTGACCTCGGGGCCTCACACTGCACCTTCCACAGGCTAAATGCAGGAGCCATAGTCAGAATCTGGTGAGCTGAGCTCACTCCATTCTGGCCTTCAGGTAGATAATAAAAATTAGAAAATGCAAAGAAGGAAAGGAAAGGAAAGGAAAGGAAAGGAAAGGAAAGGAAAGGAAAGGAAAGGAAAGGAAAGGAAAGGAAAGGAAAGGAAAGGAAAGGAAAGGAAAGGAAAGGAAAGGAAAGGAAAGGAAAGGAAAGGAAAGGAAAGGAAAGGAAAGGAAAGGAAAGGAAAGGAAAGGAAAGGAAAGGAAAGGAAAGGAAAGGAAAG
>PVJC01002341.1:0-80504 GCA_004026665.1 Murina feae | reverse complement strand
GTGGACTGACAATTTTTGGGGGTTAAGGGTGTTGGGGATGCGTGAAGAGACTGGACAATAATTGTACACCTATGGATGAGGACAATGGGGGGGCAAGGTCAGAGGTTGGGGTGGGAATTGGGAGGAGGGGAGCTATGGGGGAAAAAAGAGGAACAACTGTAATAATCTGAACAATAAAAATAAATTTAAAAAAAAAAAAGAAATCACCTTCGTGTGACTTTGCCATTTACTGTGCTCTTGGGCAGGTTTTTAAATTTCTCTGCACCTAGATAACAGTAAGCCCAAGTTCATGGTTTGCTGTGAGGATTTAAAGATTTAATCTTCGTAAAATTCTTGGCCTATCTTATAGTAGGCACTCAGTAAATATTAGGTGTTATTATAGAGGAGTCTATAAATTAGAATCCCTTTTAGCAAGGGCAGCTTTTAGTAAATAAAAAGTGTAGGTAAAAGGACTCATATTTTTTTGAGGCTTCTCCTTTAAAGAGAGAGAGGAGAAATATATAAAAAGAGACAGAGGTAGGAAACCTAGATTCATATTTTATTACTGACATTTACTAAGCTCCTGAAAAGTGAGCTTGAACAAATTCAATCAAAGTCCTAATTTTATAAAACCTTAAATATGATAAAATAACTTCTTTGTGAGAGTCAACTAAGATGAGTGCTTTGGAATGTTGAAGTCCTATATTGAGATAAAAGCATAGGTAAACATGGAAGGGTGGGTATAATAAACACACAAAGCTAGTTAAAATGAAGGTGGAATCCCCTCTTAGGTGAGGCCTGGATTTGCCCATAAGCTTGACCTCACTGCGAATAATAAACTGACCACAAAGGAAGGGTAAGCTGTCAGAGAAAGGAATTAGCATGAGTTCAGCACCTGGCATTTGCTGGGCACTGGGCTAGCATTACTGTCCCCATTTACAAATGAGGAGACCGAGACCCAGAGAGGTTAAATAACTTCCTCAAAGTCACCTCGCTCGTGTAAATGACAGAGCCAAGGCTCATGCTCGAGCCTGTTTGACTCTAGAGACTGTCCTGATACGTCATGATTAATTATCTCAGTTCAGCTCATCAAATATCTATTGAGTACCCACTCTGTGAAAAGAACTGTTAATAATACTTTTTTTTTTATTTTACTGAAATACATAGAAACTTAAAGCATAAAGGAATCTGGGAAATAATTTGTCCAACCAAGTCATTTACTAGGGAAACAAGGTCCAGGGTGATCAGGTGGCTTTAGGGCCATCTGTTTTGGGACTAGAATTTAAATTTCCACTCGTGTAGTCAGTATTTAATTAAATTATATTGCTATTCAGTTTTTCAGAAGCTTAATCCTTCATCAGTTCATACTTTGGGACTAATTTATAGGTTCCTTTTAGGGAGATTTTCCATGTAATTTTAGCACGAAGTTATTTCTTTGACCAAACGACCTAAGTTGGTAAGTGGAAATCTGGGGTGTGGTATATGCTTCTGTCACCCCAACTAAATACAAGTTGTTTTCAATATATTTGACTTCTTCCTATCATCACAGTGGCATTCTGTTGTGAGCACAAAGACTGTAAGATCTCTTAGTCTTTTGATGATTTGGAAATAGCTCTCCAGTCCCTGTTCTTAAATCTTTGCTATTGGTTTCATTCCTTTTGAGCCACCCTCCCATCCTGCCGGGTTAGCCTGCCCTGAATTGGATGTGCACTTAACTAGGCAGCAGCCTCACTCCTGGAGGGGAGCCCAGGCTGCTCTCGGAGTGGCCACATGCGGTGAGTCTGCTGCAACCTACCAGGAAAACCACTGAGCAGTAGGCTTCCCAGCGGTGGGGATGTTCGTAATAAATCCCGCGGGGCTCTGCTCCGCTGTTCCCCAGGAGTGCATAGAATGACTGGCTTATTTTTCTCTCAGTATTTCCAGCCATTTTCCTTCCAGAGAAAAGTTTTCATGACATGAAACATCATTAGGGATATAGGCTGTTTCAAATTATGGAACCTGAATTCGGTTCATTTGTCCTTCTTTATCTCCTTGAATACCTACAGGGCAGCTTTTGAAAGAGAACCTACAGGACTGTGAGGTTTGCTGCTTGTCATGTGACTGTGTTAGTGAATGGGTCTCATTAAGCCTAAAACGCCTCAAAGAGCATGACCTGTGCATGACACTCTGGTGATTAACTACAGGATTGAAAGTCAAGCCTACTTTTTAAGTTGTTCCTGTACTCGGCGTTTCTAGGAGGAGAGGGCCTGGTTTTCCATCTTGCCATACGTGTAAGAATCAAGCTTTTCTGTTAGGAAAATGCCCTCCCATGATATGCTTGGGGTGAAAACGCAGTTAATTAAACAGCATTGTGTTGCTTTTGATCCTGGTTTGTGTGACCTGGTGCATATAAACCTTTTCATTCCTCATATTGAGCATTCTGCCTCAGTAATCTTTATAATCAGTGCCTGAAACAGAAAGGAGGGGAAGTCCTACCCACGTCTTGCCTGTAAGAGCTAGGTGTTTTGGTATAGACTTGAAACACTGTTTTAGGGGTCCTTAACTCAAGAAGTTCCCTTGTCCCTGATATCCCGCTGCTAAGTGCAATAGCTCTGGGCTCTGTGGTGATGAAGATAAGAGGCATGCCCGTTCTGTTCATGAGAGGCCTAGTTCAGTAGCTGTGGACTTTGGTGCCAGCCTAGTCCAATGAAGAGGACTGTCTTAGTCCATTTGGACTGCTCTCCCAGAAGACTGAAGTCAGGGAGGCATGTAGTCAACAAACATTATTCCTCACAGTTCTGGAGGCTGGGAAGTCTGAGATCAAGGCATTAGCAGATTTGATGCCTGGTCAAAACCTGCTTCCTGGCTCACAGATGGCTATCTTTGTGCCGTTTCCTCGTGTGGTGGAAGGAGCGAGAGAACAACCCTAGGTGTTTTTAATAAGGGCACTAATCCCATTCATAGGGGCTCCACACTCATGGTGCCCCTCCCAAAGACCTGGTCACACTGGGGGTGAGGTTTCAACATATCAGTCTTAGAGAAACATTCAGTCTGTAGCAGGGAACCTGCTTGAAATGCAGCCCCACTCCTGAGAGTTAGGGCTCCCTTCTCATTGTGTGGCAGAGGAGCACGGCCACTGTGGGCAGGGAATCAGTGGACTTGACAAAAGGCTGGCTTACCTGCAGAGGTGGTTTTGGAAATAAATGATTACATGTATTGGGTAGAAAACTGGAAATGGAAGGGTTAAGCCTAAGCAATCCTCTGTATTCTGAATCTGAAAAAGTACAATGCCAAGGCAAGGGCATGCTTGGAGAAAGACCAAAACAAGAAAAGGCTGTCAAGAAACGGCTCATTTTTAATTGCCATGGACTGCAGACCCTGCAACAGGCAAAGTCTTCATTCTGAAAGTTTAAATCAGCAGCGAGCTGGTAAATACAAATTTCAAATGTAGTTTCTACTGTGGTTATAGAATTGATCGACTGTCATTACTTTTTAAAAAATATATTTTTTTATTGATTTCAGAGAGGAAGGAAGAGGGAGGAAGAGAGAGAAACATCCATGATGAGAGAGAATCATGAATTGGCTGCCTCCTGCACACCCGCTACTGGGGATCGAGCCCACAACCCAGGCATGTGCCCTGATTGGGAATTGAATCCAGGACCTCTTGGTCCGTGGGACAATGCTCAATACACTGAGCCACCACAGTCAGACTAAACTAGTTTTTATATGCCTAGGGAAGTCCTGTGAATATAAGGCAAGAGTTTTGATTCTTCCTAATTCTCTCCTAGGAAAATCAGAATTTCCATGCAAATAATATTTTTATATTTATATGTTCTAGTCATACATAGTACTTATAATAACCATGTGTTACTTGTTCTGATTTTAAAATTATATAGGCTTATTATAAAGAATTTGGGAATATACAAACCTTTAAAATCACTTAGGATCTTTCTGCTACCTAGTGATACCCACAGTTAATATTTTGTTTAATTTCTTCCCGATCTCTCTTCTATATATAATTTTTATTTTATTTTATTTTTTAAAATATATTTTATTGATTTTTTTTTTTTTTACAGAGAGGCAGGGAGAGGGATAGAGAGCTAGAAACATCAATGAGAGAGAACATCGATCAGCTGCCTCCTGCACACCCCCCACTGGGGATGTGCCCGAAACCAAGGTACATGCCCTTGACCGGAATCGAACCTGGGACCCTTGAGTCCTCAGGCCAACGCTCTATCCGCTGAGCCAAACCAGTCAGGGCTAATTTTTTTTTTTTTTTTGTAAAATATGGGATCATCTCAGATCTTCTTGAATTTGGGGAAAATAGATTGACTCTGGATCATATTGATATTTTAGAGATCCAGCTGTCTTTGGAGAGAACTTTTTTTTAAATTTTGTTTTATTGCTTAAAGTATTACAAAGAGTATTACATAAGTCTCCATTTTTTTCCCCCTTGACCTTCCCCCGGCCTCTTGCAGTGTCTTGTGTCCATTGATTATGCTTAAATGCATGCATACAAGTCCTTCAGTTGATCTCTTAACTCCACCCCTCCAATCCTCCTCGTCCTTCCCACTGTAGTTTGACAGTCTGTTCAATGGTGCTCTGCCTCTGTATCTATTTTTGTTCATCAGTTCATAATGTTCTTTATTATCCATAAATGAGTGAAATCATGTGGTAATTTTCTTTCATTGACTGGCTTATTTCACTTAGCATAATGCTTGGAGAGAGCTTTTGACCTTGAATGCAGTTCAGTAAGGAGACTGCTTCCTCTGAATGATTGGATGAGCCGCTTTTCTGTCTTTTGCTATCATATTCTCATGGAATCATGGAACCTTGGAATCGGTGAGAACATCAGAGCTCAGGATCCATGGAGTAGTGTTTTAAATACCACACACACCAGATATAAATGTACTATCTCTTTTTTTTCACTTCAGAAATTAAGTTTAATACATATAATTTATTTTTTACCATGTCACTCCACAGTACAGTTTTCTAGTATTTAATACATTTTAAAGTGTAAAGTACGGCTTCCCTATTAAGTCAGAGTTATAAGTCAATCACCCACCTTTCTAGCCTTGATAGTACCTTTTGAATACAGTAGGAGAGAAATAACATTTTTAGAAATGTTTATTGATTTTATCGAGAAAGGGAGAGTCACACACACACACACACACACACACACACACACACACCGATTTGTTGTTCCACTTATTTTTATGCATTCATTGGTTGATTCATTGGTTGATTCAAACCTGCAACCTTGGTACATGAAGACAACTTTCTAATCAACTGAGCTACCCGGCCAGGGCCAGAAATAACATTTTTAATGAGTGATTAGATAAATAATATAAATAGATATTACTTGAATCTGTTCCTTTAATAGTTAAAAACCTCTACCTAAACTTTATCATGACCACTCATCCAACTGGTAGAAGTTCAGTCTTGCTGCAGCCTCTGAGAAGAGACATTATGCAGAAGAAATATATTTGACTGTTAGGAAGCGGACTTTCACTTCAGATAACTATGGCACCTCCCTCTTTAGTCGTCTTCCTTCACCATCAGTTGTACTGGCTTGCTAGTAGGCTCCTCTCTTGTTGCCACTTCAACCCCATTTCAGTTTTAAACTTTCAGAAAGGTTCAACTGAAATTCTTAAACTTTCAAGAATGCTGCTAACACAAGAGTTTTATCAGCATCATATACTTATTGAGTACATATATATGTATATATCTTGTAAATGTATGTAAAAAAATTCAGTAGGGAACCTATTTCATTAGACTTTTATAAATGTAAAACTTTATTTTTTATTTTTATACAGGCAGAAATACTCAGTGTCCTCAGTCACAGAAACATCATCCAGTTTTATGGAGTAGTTCTTGAACCTCCCAACTATGGAATCGTCACAGGTAGGAACTCATTATTTGATTTTCTTTCCCCAATTATCTAGCTTTAGATTCCTTAATATGCTAAAATGTTTAATATTAGGTTTAGTCATGAATTGTGTGCTACTATCAGATGTCACCTTTGTTGCTATAAAGCATTAATAAAACTGATTATATCAATATAATTAAGAATGGTGTTTCCACTTCTACCCATGTTTAATTGTGCTAATTATATCTGCGTAAATGCTATTTAAATGCACTTGCAGCTGCAATACCAATATTTAAAGGTGCCATTTAACTAAAATTTCATTTAATTAGTTGAAATGAGCGATGTTTTTTGTAACTGTGACCTTTTACAAATTAAGATTTCTTGAGCTATTCATGTTATAATTCTTTGCAAGACATTTTAATCCCATTAGAGTATTCTTTCTTCAAGGTCTCTGACATGAGAAGAATATTTTTCAGGTTTGGTCATCTGGGTTGGTAATGACCTTGATCTAACTTACTACATAATTTGGAACAGCAGTTTATAACTGATGGAAATGTCCTTTCCAAAAAGGAGCACACAGAAAATTTTGCCATAAAAAAACACACACATATTTTTTTAGATACTTTATACTTACGCTTGTACAATCCAATCAGCAGCTTTAGGAATATAATAAGTATAATGTTCAATTTTACAGTAAATAACTTTGATCAGGCCATTTATCATGGCAGTCCTTTGCCTTAAAAGATTAGCCCTGTCTTCTACTCTAGTGATAAAAACTTGGATTATCTTTATAGAAAATAACGACTAAACACACACAAGGAAATGGATTGGATTCGGTATTTTCTTATCAATTATTTCATCTAATACTTACAATAACCCTATGAGATGGGTAAAATAATTTTCATTTTACAAATAAGAGCCTAAAATTTTAACTTTCGTAATTTTGCCAAGGTCACCGTTAGTGGTAGAATCAGAGGGTAGCAATTTCTCAGATTGATCTTGTACAGAAGTTCCTCTTCTTGTGTGCAAGCTGTGATTACACGGGTTCTTAAACTCAAAGGGGATGGCTACTGCTTTGCCATCTTCTGATGGCAAGCATTTTAACACACTTTCACTCTGATAAGTGGTATTTTCACCTTAGGTAGTGGGTATTTTATCCCCAATTAGCTATCTTTAGATCTATGCCTAAAATGAGGTATGTGGCAGTTTTTACCTTGAGCTTATATTTTTTCTATTAACTTGAATACCCAATAAAGGGTTATATTGTTAGTGTCTTAGCCATGCTTAACCTTGTAGATGAGACTTGTAATTTAAAATTAAACCCTGTGTCTGACCCAGGTCCCATACTGCTTTTCGTTTCCTAGTCTATTGTATTTACTTTTTTACAGGTTGTGTTTACCTTATAAATCTGAACCCAGTTTTCCGATCCTCATATGTAGCTTAAATTATTCTTATCTAGCAGGTGATAGTTTGATGCTCCAAAGAGGTTAGAAACTCTGCTTTTGTCTTGATTCTTCATGCTTAATGCTTTTGAGGATGAGATTTTTAACTTTAACTAACTCATTGTACTATTCAGGAGGTTTCCTAGTTTCATTTGAGATGAAGATGAAGAGTAGAAAAAAAAGACTTCAGTCATGATGTGAATCCTTTTCCCAAGAGTTTACACTCAGTCCCTAGGAGGATATGGAGCAGTCACTTTTAGCTGGCATGTTTAAACTGTCTTCTCATCCAAAAGAGGGAGAAAGAATCCAAGTAATTGGATGAGTATGTTTGATTATATTTAGTGTGGTTTTTGAAAAATAGACTAGCCAGTCCTTTATTTCAAGAACCCTTCTAATATCCTCTACTCATACCTATTCCTACCCAAAATCTTTGGTTATCAGTGACTAGTTCTTTTTAGATCTATACCTGTTTACCTGTACGGACAGTAAGTAATATTAAATATTAATAGTAATCATTTCTTTAAAATAACGCAAGTTTCAAAATTGTGAGATAATTGTAAGTTGTGTATTTATAGCTCTTTTATTGACCTATGAGGTTGATCATTAAAGATACTTCTTAGCCAAATTTTGATGTGTTAAAATATATTAATTTGTCTTTGTTTCTACAGGTGCTAGTTTAAATTGTTTGTTCACAAGTATCTACCAAAAAAATACATGAACTTTTCAACCAACCTTCTGTAGCATTAGGATCTAGCCATACTCTGTGCTTGGGTAGTAGTACTTAACTGAGCCAAGTTTGAGAAACTAGATGTGTTGAGAGATGATAACACTAAACTTGCCTCTTTAAATTAACACATTGGATTCAATAATACAAAAATATCAAAGCATCAATGTTCGGAGAACTAGAAGACTTTAAAGAATTAAAGGAAAGTGTGAAAACAATGAATCAACCAATAGGGAATCTCATCAAATAGTCCTTTTTAAAGGACTCAGTAAAAACTTTGGAGTTCAAAAGGACAATAATTGAAATTTAAAATTCACTAGAATTGACTTAGCATAATTGAGATAGGAGGAAAAAATCAGCGAACTTTAAACTAGGTCAATCGAAATTATTTAATCTGAAAATAAAAATTTTGAAGAAAAACTAACAGAAACTACCAGAAACCTATGGGACAACATCAGATATACCAATTAATAAGAGCAGAATGGTATAAAAATATAAAAATTAAAAATAGAAAACTACTTAATGAAATAATGGCCAAAAAAACTTTCTGAATTTGATAAAATGCATTCCTCTACATACTTGAAGAGCTTAATGAACTCTAAGTAGGATAAAGGCAAAAGAACACACTAGACACATCATAGTCAAACTGTTGATAGAATCCAAGTGAAAATTCTTTAAAGTAGCGAGAAAACGTCTCATGTACAAGGGAATGACAATATGATTAATGACTGACTTCTCATCTACAACAATAGGGGCCAGTAAACATTTAAAGTGCTAAAAGAAAAAAAATGTATCCATAAAAATTATGTTTTGAAAATGAAATCAAAATAAAGACATTCTTAGATTAAGAATAAAAGAATCTGTTGCTAGAAATCCTGCCTTACAAGAAAAGTTAAACTTAACTATATGTCCCAGAATTCCATTCCTAGGAATCTGCCCAAGAGAAATGAAAATATATTTACACACATTTATGAAAATTTTCATAGCATCTACTCTAATAAAAGAGTAAGATGCAAATTAACCATCACTCTGAGACACTTAAGCCACGCCCACCAGCCCTGCCAAGCCCACCAGCCAATCAGCATCCATATGCAAATTAACTGCCATCTTTGATGGGTTAATTTGCATACATAGGAGAGCGAAGACTAAAGACAGCGAAGGAAGCCAAGCGGTGGAAAAGGGAATGGAGCTGAGGCAGTGGAGACAGTGAAGAAGGGAGGGAGAAGCGGGGTGGGGGGGGAGCAGAGGCAGCAGAGATGGGAGTTGAGGTGGCAGAGACGGGGGTTGAGGTGGCAGAGACAGGAGGGAGGTGAGGCAGGCTTCACTCCTTTCTCTGCTTCACTCTGGTTCAGGAAGCCCTATTCTTGCAGGAATCCTCCTGCAACGGGCTACTAGTTATTCATAATAGCCAAAAGCTGGGAACAATCCAAATGCCTGTCAAGTGGTAATGCATAACCCAAATGTACATCCATACAATGGAATATTATCCAGCAATAAAAAGGAATGGAGTGCTACAGTGTGAATGAACCTGTGAACATTAGGTGAAAAGAAAGAACACAGAGAAAGACCCACCCCTTATATTGTAGACTCCGTTATATGAAATATCTAGAAAAGGCACAGAGAAAGCAGAGAGAGAAAGTAGATCATGAGAGTGGTGAATAACAGTAAATGGGCACAGGGAACTGTTTAGGATGATGTAAAGGTTATAAAAATTGGATTGTGGTTGTGATTGCTCAACTATATAAATTTACTAAGAATCATCAAATTGTACACTGAGAATGAGTGGATTTTATGGTGTGTCATTTATACCTCAAAGCCATTTTTAAAGGCATTGTCTCACTTGACCATTTGTGCTAAATTTTAAGGGTTGTTCTAAATTCTGGTGCAGCACTTTTGATTTATTTACATTGTTATACGAACTCTGACGTGTGTTTAGTCTTATCTATCTTATAAGAATTACCATTTTAAAAGAAATACCTATTTGCATATCTCCTTTGCTTCCAATACATTCTTCCAATACTCTTTTGTGTTTCTGAGTTCCATTTAAGTGACTTTTGATTTTGTCCTTGGCTGAAGATTACTCATTCTGGTAGTGCTTGTCTTGGACAGTTTTCTTTCCAAGATATAACACTAACTTTTAGAAACCACTTTTAGAAAACTATATTTTTATACTTTTAGAAAACACTTTTAGAAAAGTATATTTTTATATACCTTTGATTTCTTCTGTTAAGTTTTTTAATACATTTCCCCAATGAAAATATAAATGTTTATTATATGAGATGCCCCTTATTTTTAATGATATGCTTATCTTTCCATTAAAAATAGAATATGCTTCCCTGGGATCACTGTATGATTATATCAACAGTAACAGGAGTGAAGAGATGGACATGGAACACATTATGACCTGGGCCACCGATGTAGCCAAAGGTAATACTAATCCTTTGTGAATTCTTGCAGAATTGGTGAATGTCCCATCCTGACATGGTGACTTAAGTCAGAAGATTTGTTATTCTATGACTTTTATAAGTTCTTTTTTTAAGCTAAAAGTAGCAAGAATTCTGCAACTTACTGTATAGATAATATTTCAGGTCATTGCCTTTCCACTCACGCATTCCTTTTCTCTATTTCCATTTTTTACTTTATTTATTTCCCTAAAGCCAAGTTCCCACAAAATCAGTGTCTCCAGAACAGGCATTTTTACCACATTTTTTTTACCAATGTAATCGATGTGCTTGCTTGACACATTAAGTGGAAAGATCATAATCCTGTTACTGTTCTGCAAGTCTCTACTTAGATTCAGTATCCAGAAAACATGATTTATTGTAGGATTAGTTCTACTCATTTTGTATACATAGTAATATACTAAAAACAGTAACCATTTGCAAAATAATTGTGATTTGTGCTGCCATGTACAAGCAATTCAGATTTTATTTTATATTTAATGTAAACTTGGAAGTCACCCTTGGAAATTATATATTTTTAATGCACAAAATCCCTACACAAGGTGCCCAGTTCTTTTTCCCTCATAAATTCTTGCATAGACTAATGCTTTCTGAAGCAATTTAAATTCCATTTATTTTTATCTTTTTTTTCCATTTTCCCAACTGAACATTTCTGAGTTTTATTTATAACTGTCAAAGTTCCTTTGGAAACAACATAATCTAAATAATGAACACTGGTAGTTATATTTGTATTCTAGCAACCTCTAGAAAGCCTGTTACTGGGACAGTTAACTCCTTTGAGTTTTACTACTCCAGATTCTATAAGCTAGGAAGTCATATAGTGAGTTCCAAAAGTAACAGTAGTCTTTCCTCTGGGGAATTATCTTGTCTGTTTTAAGTTTCATCACCGCCTGCCAAATTCTTCAAAAATAGAAGGGGGGGGGGGCGGAACTTTTAAGTTTCAGGCTAAATGCTTCTGCTAAATGTTTCATTGCCTTTAAAAACAATAAGCTTTATGTTTAGGATGGTGTACTTAAGGCTTTGGCTGTGTTAATTAACTTAATCGTGTATCCATGCATCAGGCATCTCAGATCAGCCTTAAAATTTCACATTTTTCAAGACATTTTAATATAACATCAGAGTCACTTCTCTGCATGTCAGTAGTACACAGGGACCGCCTGTTTGTAAGCAGGGTTATTTATTACTGGGAACTGCCTGAGCACTGTGGAAATACACTGACATGAATGCAAGTATAGTCCTTGACTTAAAGCACTTCACCTTATAGAGCCCTGCATTTAGGGGTAAGCTCAGCCTGTAACACCTATGTTATTACTCAGTGGCACTTAGGATGGACAGACAGCCAATAAGCCAGCTGGCATAAGTCACTCAGGTTCCTGCTGTGCACACTCCACTTAAGCTTGCTTGGCTCCCAGCCTGTAAACCTTGTCCCTCCTGGCCCCTTCCCCTGAGTAGTCCCTGTCTGGGGGGTAGTCCCTCAGCTCCAGATCACCTGTCATTCCTGGGGTTTCTCAAGACAGCTGGCACTCTATGTCAGGAGGACGAAGAGGAGGAGAAACAGGACTAAGTAGCAAACTGGAACCTGAGGCAAAGAACAGGGATGGAGAGAACGGGAGTGGATCAGGGGACAGTGTCCAAAACTACAAAGTAATAAGACCACGTTTCGTGGTTGATGAATTGATGCAAAAGGCAAGTTCTAATGTGCTTGGCCAACGCTCAGTAGAGTGAGTCAGAGAAGATACTTGTTTGTTTGCAGTTACAAGTCATACTTCCTATTTAAGATGGGTTATAAAAGGAAGAAGATGTCAGTGCTATTGGAGTGACTTCAAACCTCTCCGATAAAGCTATATGTAGATGCTGGAGATTAAATTGGAAGGCTTGATTTTCATTTATTCCATTACAAATTCAGCTTGGTCAAATTTCATTTTGACCAAGATTAAAGGCACTATAGTAACAAGATGCTGAGAAATCAAAGAATGAGTAATTCATTTTAAGGAAGAGTTGGTTCATGCATTTTGACATAGGCACTGCAGCATCACTGCAGAGAGAAGGCCTCTCAAAACCAAAAAGATTCTCTTCTTTTGGGGCGGAGAGAGGGGTGGAGAGAAGAGTGGAGGAGGGCAAGCCAGCAAGTATATCTTAAATTTTTGCAAGTCAATAAGCATTGTGTAAGAGGAACAATTAAAGCAGATAAACCTGCATCCAGACTCAAAATGGTCATCATTGATTCCAAATCTCTTCCAAATGACACTAGCCAAATCTTTTTTAGGAAACCCTGAATCTTAAAAACTGATTAAGGTATTTTCAGCTTTCTTAATTGTTTACAATAAAAATGAGGCAGAATTACAGATGGCACTATAGAAAAATTAAATAGAATTTTATATGATTGTGATTACTACCATGTATATGAGCACTAAATATTCTATAAGTGTGTGCTGTATATTATACACAATAATTTATGCTACCTCTTTTCATAATGTCTGCTATGAGGAGAAAAGTGCCAATATTTAAAGCTTTTGTACTTGAGTGTTGTTTTTGAAATCCTTACTTGTCACAAGTGTAGAAACTGTCTAGCTCTACTTCTAATAGTAATTAGACCAGTTCTACCTGAAAACAGTAATTCATGAATTTGATTCTTAAAGCAAGAAAGAGAATTATGAAATGCAGTCATAAAAATTATTAAAAGTTACCCCAAGTTGTAGCTATTGAATTTTCACAGTTTGTAGTATGCAGAACTTCTTATTAGATTTTCTTTATTCCAATTACATTGTGTTTAGGATCATTTAAATTAGTAATACTTTTTTTGTTAAGTCGACTGTTTTCTGGAATATCTTTATATGGCAGAAGTTTAAATTCTCTTATATTCTTTGTTCTTTCATGATTCTTCAATATGTAATAATCAGATTAGTAGAAACATGATAGATTATTTTTATAATTAACCTTTATAAAATTGAACTTCTCTGTATACTTTAAAAAGAACCAAAGCCTATTATGTTTAACGGATAATTTATTTCAAAAAGGAGCCTGTCTGATTTGGAAAGGGGAGGGGCTATTTCTTCTATTAGTTAGAAAAGACAGAGTAAGAAATAAAAGGAGGGGAAATTTTCTGTAGAAAATGTTCTTTATCTTTATTCTAATAGGGTAGACAATACATAAGTACAAAAAAAGAGTCAAATACTACTAAGGAGGTAAGTGTGAAATATGTCTTTCACAGTATAATGTTTTATTCAAAATAATAAAACTCTTTAATTTCTGTGGATCCAATTTACTGAAGTAACTTGATTTATATTCTAAACATGTTGAAAAAGAATTTGGAATGCCTATAAATATAGATTATCTCAAAGATTTATTCTTATAAGAAGGATAAAATATTTTGTAACTACTATATTTTTTTTTTCTATCTGAGGATCATAAAATTCTTTAGCAACCACCGCTAAGGAATCCAGCCAGTTCTGTCTGGCGCGTGTGCACACACACACACACACACAGCCCCACCTCCTCTCCCAGGGTCTCACTGGAATGAGCACTGGGGAAATAAGCCAAGCTGCAACTAACAGAACACCTCGATCTGAACTTAACCGATTTAGAAGGCAGTGGTAGTGGAATACCTTAGTCATTGGAGCAATTCTTCCAGTTGTAACTGTGCTATTTTCGTGCGGACTCCAGAAAATAAGGTGTCCTTATTAGGTATTGCTAAGAAGCTAGCTTTACCCACAATCAGATTCCAGCTTCCAAGAGATCAAAGCACATATGTCTTCCTTAGTGTATGAATTTTCCTTTCGTAGACACATCTTGTCTCTATTTTATCAGGCCTCATGTAGACATGTCTTCCCTCTGTTTAACTGAATCCTTTGCAAAATGTGAATGATACTGCTGATGTTTAGAAAGGTAATATTGATACAGTGCTGAAAAACAGTGTTAATGGGCTTTTCTTCCCTCTGCATAAAAAGGAATGCACTATTTACATATGGAAGCTCCTGTCAAGGTGATTCACAGAGATCTCAAATCAAGAAACGGTAAATGTTTTTATTTTACCTATTTTGTTTCAAAATACTTGCACTTGTGTATAGAAATAAGCATCATACTTTTCATATCTTTTGCAACCTGCTGCTTTGACTAACCACTGATACCATGGAAATCTTTCCACTCTTAATAAATATCAAACTTCTCCATGTTATTTGAAGAGGCTGCATAGTATTTCTCTGTATGACTAGTGCAGTGTAGATATGTGGATTGCTTACATTTTTTTTTTCTATGACAAAAAATGTTGAGCTTAGTACTTTTCAGCAAAATTTTTCAACACATCCTTAATAATTTTTTAAGAATCGTTTTCTGAAAGAGTTGCTGCTGGATCACAGCACGAAGTCGGGTATTTCCAGTCTCCTATTTTTAGATGGTTCTCTGTACTAGTGGTTTTGAGTTTTGTCCTTGTTACTTCTGAATTATTTGGTGTAAATCTTTTATGGCAGTCATGTTACCTGGAGTAGTGCCCAAAAGTGATCAGCACATTCAGGAGTTTAGAAATTAAAGCCCTACTCTTTCTTTCTTCTCTCCTTCAGAACTTTCTAAAGTTTATTTATGGTCCTGTAATATGTAGAGAGAGCATTTTAAAATGACTTGCAGGGTCAGACGTAAGTTACCTGCAAGTAGGAGTGGAACAGAATGCTTTTTCCATCATGTCACTTGAAAGTTAATGGAAAAAGGCAGTAGGATTATGTCGCTAGCCAGCACTAGCTAAAGTAGACATCAGCGTTTGCTACTTATAAAAAGCACCTTGCTATCAATTCAATTACAGGCTTTCATTGAATCATTTACATGCTTTCTACATGATTCTTCTAAGTAAAGACAAAGAGAACTATTTATTTTTAGGAAAATTTAAATCGCTGCATTTAAAATGGATGTATACTAATAGTGCCATTCTTAGAGTGGGCAGTTATGGTAAGTGGAGGTAGAGGAGCAGGGAATCGACCAGCTACCCTTGCTCCTATTCCAGGACTGTGAGGTTTCTGGAGGTGGAGAAAGGATGTTGTTGGCAGCTGCCACTCATCAGACTGTACCACCAGCTTGGCCCTGCCAGTCGGCTGTGGCTCATTGTTCTGCCCTTCTTCTAGGTTATCACTTACCCTTTGGCTCTTCTTAGACCTAAACGTCAGGCGCTAAACACCTTTGACATATAGTTGGCTAACAGAAAGTCATTAAAAATAATCTAGAATCTTGTAGGAACTCTTAGAGTTTTTATGACTTTAAAAAGTTTAGTTCTACTCAGAATTTCTCTCTAAGCAAGTTATTTGATTTCTTTCCTTTTAATCTGCTTTAGCTCTATATCCTGAATATCTCATGAGAAGAGAATGATTAAATTATGGGTGTGTTTTTTCATGCTGTCACTATGAAAACTAAATAACAATGAAGAATGTCCCCATTTCTTAAAACTACAATTTGTATAGTTATTTGATGGGAAAACACATACACATTGAAACAATATAGACCTATTTTTTTTTTCTGGAAGAAGGAATAACAAGACTTTCATTTTCTATATTATATGTTTTTATAAGCTTAGATATCTAAAAATGAGTACTTTAAAGATTATAATAAGAAAAAGTAATGCATTTTAAAATAACTGAATAAGGTATTACCAATATTTACATTTTTGTCTGAAATAGTTTATAGCTAATATATAGTATTACGTTTACCCTTAGCCTATTTCTATATATTAGATCATGCAAAGATTATCCCTCCCCACCCCCAGTTATCAAGGTCATTAGTAGCAGACAATAAGTACCTATCACCTACTGTGTTCAAGACACTGCATGGCTTATTAAAACAATGCCAAAAACAGTTCGTTCTTCAGGGTCCTGGTCCTCTCCCTCTTTAAAAAAGTATGTGTTTTTTTATTGATTTCAGAGAGGATGGGAGAGAGATAGAGAGAGAGAGAAATATCAATGATGGGAGGAAATTATTGATCGGCTGCCTCCTGCATGACCCACACTGGGGCCTGAACCTGCAACCTGGGCATGTGCTCTGATCCGGAATCGAACCATGACCTCGTGGTTGATGCTCAGCGACTGAGCCATGCTGGCCGGGCTCCTCTCCCTCCTTATGCTTTTGCTCTCTCTCTCCTATAAGAGCCCCACATGCATATGAACATCCCCAAACAGATCCCAGCTTCAGAACTATATATGCATGTGCTTTACGGATGTGGCCACATCTGATGTGACTCTAAAATGTATTTAGTCCAAAGTATTGATCTTGTCATCTTCTCTCTATCCCCTAAAAAATTATTCCTGCCTTCCCTTTCTCAGGAAGTGGCAATGCCAGCTGCCTAAACCAGGAATTAGAGGGAAAGGAATTACAGCTTGATTCCAGAGCTCCTGTTCAACCATTATGCTCTATTGCCTCCTTATTTGATTGCATCCTTGAGTCCTTCTCCCCCAGTTGGTTCTGCCTCCTACAGGTTTTTGGCCTTTGGTTCATGTCTGTCCTTTCTCCCAGCCTCACTACAGGCATCCTCATCCCTCTCTTGGACTACACCTGGCACGCCCAGCGATCTCCTTCCTCCAGTTCTGTTTTTCTCCAAAATGCTCTCCCCTCTGCACATTTGACCACTCATTCCTTCGCTAAAAATCATTCACCCATTTCTCTGAGGCTCTTCTGGAGCTGGCCCCTGTCTTCCAAAATCATATGCCCTTTTTCTCTGCTGACCTTTTGTAAGGCTCTTTCTTCTGCCTAGAAAACTACTTTTTCTCCCCCAGCTCTCTAGTCTCTGGTCAATCCCAGTTTGTTCTTCCAGTATTCACATAAGCGTCATTTCTTCCAGGAAGCTTCCTCTGACCTCCTTACAGGTAGCTATCCCTGCTTGTTAGTTCCATGGCAATCTCTCCTCTCAGCGTGAAATTTCTCCCACTTTACTATAGATGTGTCTTTTATCGTCTCGCCTGTTGGACTGTAAGCTCTATAAGAGCAGAGACAATGATAGTGTTGTTTACCTTTTTCTTCCAGAATGGAGCGCATGGCTTTGCTCAGCAAATATTTGTTAAATGAATGAGTGTATGAATAACTGAATGAATAATATTGTCCCTGCCTTCAAGAAAATTATTCTTCACTTGTGAGGAAAAAACATGTATACTATGAAGTAATAATGCTATTGACTTCCTCAGTGCCTTGCTGGCAGCCTAGTGGCAGAACCCAAGTAAAATTTTGGTTCTCCGGACTACTACTAATCTATGTTTTGTTGTGTTGTGTGTTTTATTGTTGTTTTGTTTTTTTTGCTGTTTTGTTTTGTTTACTACATTTGGTTTAACTAAATGTCTTAGAAGCCTTTTTAAGTACCTCATGGAATTCTTGTTTTGATTTTGTTTTCATGTCAGCTCCTTCTTTCAGAATCTTTCAAAGTACAATAACCACTTCAATTTTACCCATCATGATGCCATATGGAAGATAGAAATAGAACTTTATGCTTTTTCAGTATAAGATAAACAAAGTAGATGATTGTCATAATTTTTCTTTTTTCTTTTTCTTTTTTAGTTGTTATAGCTGCGGATGGGGTATTGAAGGTAGGACTATTTCTTTTAATTTTAAAAAATTGTGAATTTCAGGGGCAGGTGTTTATGACTGTGTTTTTATTAGTCACGAAATAGAAAGTTGATACTTATTTCTGTTTTCTCAGATCTGCGATTTTGGTGCCTCTCGGTTCCATAACCATACAACACACATGTCCTTGGTTGGCACTTTCCCGTGGATGGCTCCAGAAGTTATCCAAAGTCTTCCTGTGTCTGAAACATGTGACACATATTCCTATGGTGTGGTGAGTTCATTTCTCATTTCTTGTTGCTACAGGAAATACAAAAAGCAAACGAACTACAGAAGTGGGAAGCAACAATTTAACTCAGTGCTAAGACAATGAATGATGTTTCTTGAAGAATGGCTGGCACAGTGTAATTACTGGACCGTTTACTTTGATCACTTTTATGCATCTGAGCTATTTTGTCCTATGCTGAGGGGAAACCAATGTCACTTGTAAGAGGCAACTCAGATGGAACCTAAGCTGGTGTTAGGCCTGAGGTACCCTGTGGCGAGTGCTTTCCTGGGTCGACATGTCTGTGGACTATCTAAGTCGGTGGTAAAGTAGATCATTTGGAACAGGACTTGGTTGTAGTGGAGCAGGAGCCAGAAAAGTTTGTCTGTAAAAGACAAGATAGTAAACATTTTAGACTTCGAGGGCCATTCATAGTCTTTATTGCATTTTGCATGTGTGTTGGGTGTTTTTTTTAAACCCCTTAAATTGTTAGCACTGGTCTGCGTTCCTCAGCAGGCCACACTTTGCAGACCCCTCTGTGGAGCAAGAGGGGTGGAAGGTGAGCAGCACGGCTGAAGCACAGTTTAGAGTGATTCAAAAAAGACCACACTTCTCACTGCCTTCACTTGCCCATGCACATAAATATACGTCATCATAGCTGGGTGATTGTAATTTTTAAATTATTTTGCACATTTACATGAGTTAAGACTTGAGGCTCATTTTAGCACCCCACAGTCCTCACACAGGGTCTATATTTTTACAACGCACCCCACATCGTGGAATTTCCTGACCTCAGAAGTTTTATGCCTGAAAGACATGACTATGAGCTATGCGTAGAGTGAGCTTTCGGTTTTAGTGTTATTTCATTTACAAAAACAAACTTCACACATTGCCTTCTCCTGAAGGCTTGCAGTGGCAGGGATGTTAGTGTGAAGTGGGCCTGCCTGCTTTCCTTTAGCTGAAGTAGAATCTTAGTTGCAGTAGCCAAGAAAAACGGATCCCTTTTCACACGTAAACCATAAAAGATGCTGAGAGGTGACTTCTGTTGGCGGAGCTTAGGATGGCTTCCTCTCCCATTTGAAATCCCTTTCACTCATACCCATAGGCCCCTCATGCTAAACAGTTTGATGCACCTTTCCGAAGCCGCAGATGTTCAGTTTGGTTGCGTTAAAAGCTTTCCTTCTAGTGACTGTGCAGTGCCTTTCAGTGGTCGGGCCCGGGCATCTCTCTTTGGGATTTAGGTTTCCTGCTTGTTTACTGACCTTGCCTTTGTTTTGTTTTGAGGGATTTAACAAATTATTAATAAATGGTTCTGTCAAGTAATTTCACTAATTTCAGCACATGCTTCTGAATATCAGTTTTACACTCATGTTGGGGTGGTCTCTTAACGGGTGAAAACAGAAATGCCTTTTCAGTGAGTCTGTTTTAAAACAGCTCTGTTTTACTATATTGAAGAGAGTGCTGGTTATTCTTACCCCATAGCTATATAGGCAGAATTCCATTTAGAAAAGTGTGTATATCCTAATTTAATAGTATATGGAAATTGGAATTTTATTTAATTCTGATCCCTTCCCACATGCTGTTCTAGATAAACACCATTACTGAAAGAAAAAGTACCAGGCCTGCTTTCCAGAGCCTTGTGTTTAAACAATCAATAATAATAATAATAATAATAATAATAATAATAGAACAACCCAAGACTGTATTCCATGTTCAATGTAGATGTTACCTAAAAGCAGGAGGGGCCAGGTTGGTTTCAGAAGTTTGCACTGTATCAATTTTGAGAGTGACCCCAAGCTAGGAAAGCAATGTGGTTATTTAGAATTTTTGATGTCCTTTCAAAACTAGGTGAGTAGCCAGGACCCATTTCTCAGGAGGAGCATCTCTTCGCATAAATGATCCCGTAATATATTAGAGCTCTGCTCTGTTCTTTGAGCCCCCACACACAACAGTCACAGACAGATGAATAAGACCATTTTAAAAAGTTGTCCTTTTTGGACACCCACCCCCAAGTTCCCAGTGTATTTTTGCACTTTTTTGTTTTTGTTTCTTAGACTTGCTGTAGGAATGTAGCCCCTCACATTATCAAAGACCCTAGCCCTCCCCAGCTTGCCAATCCTGCTGCTTCTTAACACAGGGCAAGACTAACCAGCCCTAAAATAAATGAGCTGCGAATGCCAGGAATGGGTCTTGTGATCCTTCCTGCCGAGCTGGTGCACTTCGCTAGGCAGGCAGCTGTTTCTCTCTCCATTTTAGAAGAGATTTTTCTACCTGCTTCTGATGATGGCTCTTGAAGGACCAAACCAGGAGTCTTTAGTAGGTTACCCACACCCTCGAGGAAAGCAGTCATCCTTGCAGAAGCAGCACTCTCGGAAAACAGAGCTTCCCTGATGACAATGCAGAAGGCTTTGCCTTTTGAGAAGCTGCTCAGCCACACCAGGTTTGAACATACAGTGGCTGAGAGGGCGCGTCACGGCCAGGCTGGTGTGTGAGCCCTGCTCCAGAGCGGGCAGCTCAGGTGACGGCTTCCCATTATTTGTAAAAGCCAAGCCAGGGAAAGGGCACTGCCTGGCCCACGTTTCTCTTCTGTAAACTGAAAACAGAAAATTTCCTTGTGAGCAGTCTAAACAGGAGGACGTCTCAATATAAAACAAGTTGGAAAGTATGTCCAGGGTGAAAGAGCACAGCGTTTGGCCTGCGTGCCCATAACTGATGTGTTCAGGCGGAGTGGAATATATTTTTAGACTCCAGATGACTTCCTCCACAAAGTTGCCTTTTTGTGCGCCAAATGTCATTGTGTTCAGTGTAGGAAAAGCTGTTGTCCTGTCTCAGACCTCCTACTCTTTGATACATTCCTGGATCTGGTGAGCTAATTATAGGAAGTCAGGGGATGTGCCGATACTGGAATTCGGCTACAGACCTCACTTGGGCCTCAGAACTGAGCGGTTCATGACGGCATTCCCAATAGGTTTTCCTCCATCGAGTGTCTCCCTCAGTAGAGTAGCTCTTTAGAGACAGGGAGAAGGAGGGCAGTGAAACGGTCTTACTTTTCCAGAGTTAGAGCTCTGAGAGAAGCATTAACTACGATCTTACTGGATCTTGGACGTTTTCCAACTGCATACTTTGGAACCAAGAATGACATAAATCTTTTTCTGCTGTTATTCCCCAAGCTCTTGGTTCTGCATTTTTCCCTCACAAAACCCGGTCTGTCTTCATGTCTGGACGTGCACCATATATTGTGCGTGCGGGCCGGACTCCGACAGGAGGACCACGAGGCTGCTCATCTGAACGTTTTGGATCTGGTGCATTTGATTTATTTGAGCCCGATTCCCATTCTCTTTAGGAATGTCAAGTCCATTAATTTACTTGCGCATCATATCCCTTCCCCTCCCCATACCAAACACCAAGGGAGCGGTAAATGCAACCAAGTGAGGAGCTTCATTTCCTGCTCAGCCCTCTCCATGCCCCCGCCCCTCCCCTGTGTAGGCCGTCTGTCAGGTGTGATCTCACACCTGCCTTGTCCTTCCTTTACTTACTGCCTTCCCTAGAATCGTCTCCGTCTGGGATGCCCCTTATCTTTTCCTAATCTCTTCTGTTCTTCAAATAGAATTATTCCGTAGCTTCTCAAGAGAAGTGTCGTACACATTTGATTAAAAGCCCAAAGAGGCTTCAGTGAATTTTTTTTCTGCTGCATGAGCAGCATCTGCCAATTTCCCTGATTTTCCTGCTAACCATCTTCATGTCATCCAGAATTCACTGGAAATGTTATGGCTCGAATAACCCGTATGGCTCCCATAGCATCAATGGAGGAAAGAGTGGACACACTAGTAGAGCTAAGGGTTTATAGGAGTTGCTGGAGTACAGTATATATCTTCAGTCTATATTCTCACTTAGAAATGTAAAACAGAACTGCTGAATGTGTTTCTGCCATGGCCCCACCCCTGAAGTGTGGCGTGTCACCTTCTCCCTGTGCTTCAGCTTTTCCCTCTGTAGAGTTACATGGGGTTGAGAGTTTGACCTTCAGGGTGAGACAGCAGCTTCCTGTTCTAGCTCTGCCACTTGATAACTGAGTGTCTTGGGCAAGTTCATTTAACTTTCTTTAAGCCTTAGTTTCCTCATCTATAAAATGAGGATAATAGCTCTCCAGTGGGTCAATAGTAATCTTGATAACATATCTAAAGGGTTTAACAGTGCCTGGAACATAATCAATCAATGGTAGTGGTTGTTAGGGTTATTATTGATAAAATCATACTTTTCTTTTTGCACTTCACAAAACATTGGTAGACTCAAATTTTGATTCTCATTTGTATAAATAGAGAAAGTAACTGGGTGTAAAAGTCTCCATTACTTAGTGTTTAAACTGAAACCAAAATCATTGGCTGCTCTCAGCCTTCCCAGAATCAACTTGCTTTCTTTGGGCATGTCAGTGCCAGCTTATTAACCATGCTGATCTCAAGACTGCGGACAGATGGACACACACATCGATCCTTTCTCCCTCTCTCTCATACACACACACACACACACACACTCAGTCTACATATGTACATGAAGTATTTATTACATTTTAGAATATAGTATCAACAAATTATGGATGACAATTAATCCCTTAGACTAACACATTTTGAGATATTTCTCCAAAACACAAAATCTAAATGTTATAATTTTGCAAGTACCTACTATTATGGGATATGTGGTTTAGCCAGTGACCTAGATTTGGAGCTTGATTATTTTTTATTATGAGGCCATATTGGATCTTTAAATGTGTTTTAATTCCTGGTTATTATTTATTTTATAGTGAAATGTATCAGAGATTGAAGGTGGGAAGAGTTTTAACTAACAAAATATGAAATCTAATTTATGGATATACACGAGAATTTTGATCATTTGCAAGATAAAGTTAAATCACTTAAGCTCATTGTTCTCATAAAAATTTAAGTCTGGCTCTTGATGTTCTAATTTCTAAATCAGAATTTTTTTCTTTAAAAAATATATATAATATATGGAAGGAGTCCTGTTCATATATACATTTTGCCCAAGTTTCTGCAGATGGTATTGGTTGCGTCTGGTAATGGGATACAGTGAAGTGTTGCATGAAGTCTCAATAATATGCTAGAATATAAAGTACAAGGATAAAAATTCCATTTTCTTTTTTCCAGGTTCTCTGGGAGATGCTAACAAGGGAGGTCCCCTTTAAAGGTTTGGAAGGATTACAAGTAGCTTGGCTTGTAGTGGAAAAAAACGAGGTAAGACTACGATTCTCCATTCAGGTACATAGATCAGAAAACAGTATTGGGGTTTTGCAAAAGACTTTTTCATCTTCTTCAAATTGAAAGTAAGTTCACGCTTATGGAAAGATTAGCAGTAGGAGCTAACACAAAGGGTCAAAGTGATGTTATTCCTCATGAATGGACCCTTTACATCTAATTGTTGCAGCTTCACGTCGTGATGCTGTAGATCAAAAATTGTACAAGTGCTGTACTAGTTTCTCAGTCTCAATTGTAAAACCTAGGGGTTTGTTCTTAGTGATGAAAGAAGCCATTGCGTCCAAGGTAGGGGAACAGTTTAACTCCATCTCCTGCGTTTAGGACATCTTTTTTACTGGCTGGGAGTTGATATATCTGTAAGAGACCTTCAGCTACTTCAACTTACCTCTCCCAGCAGGAGTCACTATAGTACAAGAAACTGTCGCTTAGATGAGAATTTCAAAAATAAAAGAAGAAAAAATAGTTTCAAAAAAGGGAAAAATTACAGTTTTGCCACCTACGTTGAGCACTACATTGAAGATGAGCTCCTCGCTGGAATTGCCGAGGCAGTGGCATAACTGTGCGCTTCTTCATGCAGAGCCTTTCCATTTCAAAAGAACTTCAGTGGCGTAAACACCGTTTGTGCTGTCTCCCCAGCCTCGCTTTTCTTCTTCCCACAAATTGAGGCTTTCAGTTAGTTGGACCTATGAGCCTACATCAGAGAACATGGTACATTCATATCAAAGAGAGCAACTACGTTTTGAAAGGTTTAAAATTGTGACTGAAACGCACAGCCATGGAAATTTTCAGCATACGGATGAAGCATCCAGTGTCAGGGTATTATGAGAACTTAGATCATGTCATGGAAACACACGGTTGTCTTTGAAAGGCAAAACAACTTCATTGCACAGAATTTCTTCATTTCCAAACCTGGTCTGTGCCCCCCGTAAAGGGTAAGAGTGTAACCTGAGGATAAGATATTTTGCAAAAGATGAATATATATAAAGAGAGAATCCCTTTTTAATGTATTTTTAAAAGAATTAGATAGATCTACTCATGCGAGTGCAGGAACAAACTAGATTAATCAAATAGCTGCTATTGACTAAGAGAAACCAGGTTTCCATATTTTAGATCACATAATCCAGAGTTATTAATTTGTCCTCCTGAGCCATTGAGAATGGATGAAATGTTCATGATAACTGAACTTGATAGGAGAGTGCTGTCAATTTAAGAAAAATTAAAAGGAGTTACATTCAAGAATGTGTCTTACTCATTGTTTCACAGGAACTGCTCTGTTTTAATTAAATGTGGGAGTAATTCCTGGTGTGCAATTAAATGAGGCCTTGCATACAGGAGAACTGATATTTTCATGATATGAAAACCCACTTGTTCTGTTCTGTTTCTTTTGCCAGTGAGATGATTAGATATTTGGTTCTGAGTTTACAAATGAGAATGAAGAAAATTATTGACCTTCTGTTGACTTTGGAGCAGAGCACTCAATGTCATTTTTTCCTCTCTACCTTTTTTCAAGATAAACTCTTTTTAAAGCTAACTGGACCCTCCAAATGTGTATAAGACAGAATAATCTTTTAAGTAATATTTCATCTAAAAGATGGCAGAATAGGTATAAGTCTAAAGTACTTTCCAAACATTGGGGTGCCCATCAAGGGATTTTAAAGCCAGAGAGAAAAATGAATTTAGCAGGTGCCTTTGGATAGTTGACTTGAGGGTTGGGTATCATCCATAACCTTCAGAACCTCCTCAGCATGTATACAAGGCCAGCTCCCCCTTATCCCCAGGGATCCCCTAAAGTAGACTACTGTTGTATCCATGATGTGATCTTATGATCAGCTAATAACCGATGGAGACTGCTCAAATACCTCCCACACTGTAGTTATCACATATACTAGTAAGTTGAAAAAGCCGCTATGGTGAAATAAGTTTTCTCGATTTTCTAATGAACTTCACGAAAACTAGGCATTACAAATATATTTATCTGTCTGTTCCTACTGTGTATAATATTTGTCAGAAATATGAAAATTAAGCATAAATGTAGTTTCCATTGCCATTGAAGAAGGTGTCTTGGGTTATTGAGTTGAAAAGATGAAACTGTGTTTTATTAAAAACAAGCCTCATTTAAATAAAGAATGGTATGTTTAAATTTCCAGGGAGATATTTAAAATGTGAACTAGTCACCCTAGAATGTACCTATATCCAAATATTAGGGTTATCTTTTTGTATTAACATTTTATTCTAAAGAAATGATAGTCACAGGAAGTTGAAAAATATCAAGAATTTCTGTGTACTCTTCCCCAGCTTCCCCCACTGGTGACATGTATGTAGGTATAGGATATTAAAACCTGGAAATGGACATTGATACATTATTTTTAACATGACTATAAACCTTATTTGGCTTCACCATTAAGGTTGCTTTTTGCATCTATAGGAAGACCAGTACCATCTAAAAATTATATCTGAAGGTCTTTGCTTCTAAACTCTAAATAATGAAATAAAATCTTTAAACAGTAGTTCTTCCTAATATTAAATCCTATTAAAACCAGATACATAAAGCACTGTTAAACTTTACAAAGCAAACAATGAACCTTTCTAGAAAGCAATGAACCCTTATAGAAGACAGCATTAATAATAAATATCTTAAATGTGACAGATAAGGCCCAGCCAGCTTGGCTCAATGGTTGAGTGTTGACCTATGAACCAGGAAGTCATAGTTGATACCCAGTCAGGGCACATGCCTAGGTTGCAGGCTCTATCCCCGGGAGGGGGCGTGCAGGAGGCAGCTGATCAATGACTCTCTCTCTCATGGATACTTCTATTTTGCTTCCTCTCTGAAATAAATAAAAACATATATATTTTTTTTAAAGCCTGAGTCTAGATTTAACTGACCTTGTCAGATCATTTAAAATAATTATGTCTCCTTGTACAGTGTCCCAGATAGTACATCTAAAAAGTTTGTTAGTAAGAAAAGATAATAGAAAAGATCAATATCCATATTCATTCTGTTCACATTTCAGTTCTTAGAAAAAAAATGTTGAGGTAAAGTTGTTTTGCAAATGTTATCCTTTATAAAAAATTATTTTTCATTACACGAGGCACATTCAGTCGCATAACTGCAATGACTGTCTGTTTTATTAGACCCCAACCATCTTATTTTTAAGAAAGTAAAGACCTGATTTTCCTTTTGACCTTCATCAAAAGGTCCCAGTTCATATTACAGTTTATTACCAGTACATTGTATGCTATTCTATGAAATCACTACGCTGGAAGTTAAAAGATGTTTAGCATAGTCTCTAACTCAGAGAGGAGTTTTAATTTAAGTTTTTTATTTTGAGTTTAAGGTTATCTGTAATTCCAAATATAGTCTGTTTTCTTGCCAAGGCAACAATTTTTCTACTTTTACACATAGCCTCTCCCCAATCTGAACAACTCAGTTCAGTTTTAAGTTTCCTATTTGCAAAATTTCTTTGCCAAACAATACTGTGGAATAAATGTTCCCAGTACTTCTTAGTACAGCAGTTCTCAACTCCAGCATCCCCAGTGCTCTTTTTATAACCATGTATTAATGCCCACCTTTACTTCCATTAAGTGAAATTCAGAGGTAATGCAAGCTACCTACACACATTAGATTTTTAAGTCAATATAATGCTCTAATGGAATATAAAGAAGACATTAATGCAATGTGTATTGCACTTGCAATGTGTGAATGTTCAGGCATGACCACAGTGAGGTCATGGAGCAGTTTTAGGTGTTGACATCTATGGGTAAATAGACTTCAACAGCTACAAGTGCAGATAGAGTTGGGTAATGACTCCAGTACCATGCATGAGCAACACTGTTGTCGGTGACGTCTTCCAGAAATTTTAGTTAGTGCAAAACTCACTCAGCCCTTGATTTATTTCATTTGGTAATTGTGTTCTTCGAACATTCAGTGCACTTAAAAGCTGTTCAAAAAATACTTTGTGTTTATTTGTAAGTCTGTGTAAAACTCTAGGCTCCGACAATTGTAAACCTCATTGTTTGCTTGTTTTACTGACATGAATGCACATGGGGCATTTGAAGCTTGATGGCATCTAAGCGAGTTCTTAATCAAGTAAGACTTCCCTGTATCTTGAAGGATGGCTTGCATTCTTGACCTGCTTCAGGGGCAACCCACCAGTTTTTAAAACAAGCAGAAATGCTCCGTGGATTTCTAAACAGCCTCCTGGAGCATTACATGTTCTGTGAGAACCACAGCTGTGGAATGTTAGAACAGCCCCGACCCTCACATTGTCATCTTTGTTGTGCCGGGTCCTTGCCATTTATGAGTTTGAGTGAAGCGGAGCTGTAATGAACCATGCATTCAGAACGTCCTATTTGCCAGCGGCAGAGCGCGCGCTTCATTAACACTGTCTCTGTGGTTGTCTGTAGTGAAGATGTTTTCACGGGTGTCTGTCTCCTGCCAGAACAGAGCTGGTTTCCGAGTTGCCTGGCCCGTTGGCGTATTGCACAGTTGCCTATGAAAGTGCACTCATAGATTTGTGGTTTTAGATTCTGTATTTAAGTGCAGACTTACCCCTCTCTTCCTGTCGTTTCTCTTGGAGTTGATTTTTTTGTTTAAAGCATTTGTTGTGCTGAACCTGATTCTCCATCTGATGCGATTATTTTTTAGAGGAAAAGTACAAGTGTCTTCAGAGATTATCTATTACGACTATAAACATAAACTCTCAGCTGTCATCTATTAATCAATGGAAGGTTTAAATGCAGTGCCTTGTTCATGCTCTTCGTTCTCTTATGACCCTTCAGTTAGTATTTTCTTTCCTTAATGAGCAAATCCTTATGTTTTATTTTGCTTTTACTCTCTATGGTAGAGATTAACCATTCCAAGCAGCTGCCCCAGAAGTTTTGCTGAACTGTTACGTCAGTGTTGGGAAGCGGATGCCAAGGTATGTATACGTTTTTTTGTTGCTGTTCAGAACTCTGGCATTTCACTTGTTTGACTTTGAATTTGGGGGTGGGGGTAATAAAATATATGACAAAGCAAAGCTGGGCTGCTGTTCCCCAGATTGACTGTGAAGGCTTTTTGTTCACATCTGCTTATCTTGACCCCTAGACACTCAATAAAATTGGTCTTTCTTAACAGCACTCTGACATACTTGGCTCAATAAGAGAAATTTGTTCCTATCTTTTTCATCTGTAATGGTAACTATTGCACCTTCATGTTTTCAAGATGGTCAGGCACTGTTCCAAATACTTTATATGTATTAAGTCATTCCTCACAATAACTCTATGAAATAGGTACCATCATTATCCTCATTTTATAGATGAAGAATCAAGGCACACGGAGGTAGGGTAATGAGCTCAAGGCCACACTGCTACTACATGGTGGGGCTGGACATGAACCAGGCAGTGTGACAGGAGTCCCTGCTCTTACCCGCTACACTCTATTGCCCTTGTAACCAAAGGCCAGAAGCAGCCCTTGGAGAGAACCTTGGCACCTACTTCCCGTCCCGTTTCAGTGATGTTTTTCAGACAATCACAGTGGAGTTGGAGCCATTCCAAACTTGGGCTTTCACGTGGTTATCACATTTAAGCATGAGTGGCCCGTTTCCTTTCCCTACAAAGATCATTTTAAAAGTCTCTCACATACATAACGGAAATATTTATAGATAAAAATGATAGGCTAGTCTTGGATTTGCTTCAAAATAAAGTGAAAGGAAATGGTTGATGGTATAAATGAAGTAAGATTAGCTATAATTTTTGAAGCTGAGTGATAGGTATATGGAGTTCATTATATTATTCTGTCATTGTGTATGTTCGGAATTTTCCATAGTAAGTTAAAAATAAAGATTCTCACAGATTAAACATTGCCTATAGTACGAGAGTTATACTCGAGAAAGGAACTAAAATTTTATAGTTTCATTTTGTCCAGTTCTTCACGGAAGTATATATATTTGTAACCTGACCATTTAAATAGAGATCTAAAAATAAAAACTTAAGAATGGAATTTCTTCCTTAATTTAAACCCAGCTCCAGTCTGGCCCTCAAGAGGAATGAATGATGACATATAGGCTGCTCTGCATGTTTCTCTAGTGGGAATGACTCGTAAATAATTGGTGAGGATGGGAATTGTGTTAGTGTAACTCAGAATTCCCGGCGGATCATGTGTACAGTTTCCCAGCACATTGTTCCGCCGCGTCAGGAGAGCAGCTGGTCATCAGGGGCAGCAGCGCAGCCAGCAGTGCAGCAGGGCCCCTTGGACCTGCCTGCCCTGCGCTGGGCCCCAGCGCTTTGCCTCAGAAGGCTTTACTGTGGTTCTCCCCACCTGGACCATTTGCCTTTCCTCTCCTCACCAACAGCCTCCTCCTTTGCTTTTACTCCTGTCCATCAAACTGCCTCCGTCTTTTGAAAAGTAGAGTCCTTTAAAATGTGTAAACTGTGTTGGCATTTTTATTTAGGATAGCTGTTGCTTTTATTAGTATTCCGTGACAAAGTTACATAGGTTTTGGGTGGGCAGCCCTATTCCTGTTTGAGCCCTGTTCTTTTAGAGTGCGAGTTTTCAGAATATGGGAATTTTGAAGCATTAAGACAAATGCCTGCACTTTGTAATTAATCCAGTAGGAACTTTAAGTGGCTACTTGCAAGCTTGCTGTAGAACAGTTATTTTGTACTTTTCAAATAGTATCACACTACTCTTTCTCCCAGTTATATATCCATTGTGGCATATATAGTAATTCTGTCAGTATTTTCCTCTCTGACATTTAAATAGAAATTTCACCTGAAATTATTTGCATTGAATTAGATTAGTGCAACTAGATCTCTATAATTGTAATTATATTTCAGTATGCAAGGCAGGGAGTGAATTTCTTAATCAGAAGCTCTGTACTACCTTAATTAAAATTCTGAGAATGTACAGTTATGGTGCATTAATGAAATGGTAGTATAAACACTTATCAGCACATAACATTAGTCCCCATGTTGGTGCCGTGAGGTTGGCATGCCTTTAACATGTGCTAAGCTGAACTTCCTTAGGACCAAAGTAATCTTGTGTTCTGGCCATGTGTGAAGTATAAAGAAAGTTTGATTGGTTTTTATCTCCTAAATTCATGACATTTCGTTTTGATAAAACTAAGACATGGCGCCTGTTCTTGATCTGATTATACAGCAGCCGCAGCCACCTTCCCAGCTCCACCGCTGAGCTCCTCCAGACGTGCCTCCCACCTTCACTCCCACACATGCTCTCGTTTCTTTTTTCTCCCCTCATCACTTCATCATCAAGCTTCCCTGGTTACTCTGGTTACTCTGGCCTATAATTAGTGTTTCTTTTCCCAGCCCACAATCTGGGCTAGTGCCTTACCTTGTACTGTTGTATTTTTAAAAAATATACTTTCTTCCCAAATTGATTGCAGGATATATAAGGGCATAGAGCTAGTTTTAATATGTGTTTCCCTGTAGCACCTTACATAAGTTGAGCAAATAGATGCCAGGTTTGTGGTTGACTGAAGCAGCCACCCCAGGCGTGTTTTAGTTCTCTGGCTGGAAGACATAGCATTTCAACCAGAAGTTGGTGCCAGAGCTGTGCCCATATAATAGTTGGTTAAAATGTTTTTTCCATTCCTTGAGTTTTAGAATATTAACACATAGATTAAAATAATCAGCTATAGAAACGTGTTCCTTTGCAATGAGGAGGAGGAAATGTGTACAAGAGCAAGCTGGTTGTAGGTTAGTGTCCAGTCATTCCAGTGGCTTACCCCTGGGCTCAAAAGATTTCATTGAAGAAAAGAAGGAAGTGAAGGTAGGTATTGGTCCAAGTTCTAAAGCGACATTTCTAAATAAAAGGTACCAGTTAAAGCCCTGAATTTGGAAGGCAGGCCTGTTCACCCTCACGTGGTAAAGCATTTCCCAGGTTCCCGTGCGTGGGCCCTGGCGCGGTGGCGCTTCCTGTGTGATGCTGGGCAGTTGGTGCTTCGCTGAGGCTGATTTTCCTCATCCACAAGATGAAGATAACTAAAGTAATGCGGATGCTTAGTGAAGGGCCTTGTTGTGATTTTTAAGGAAGGAGCGCCTGCATAATTCCTGAAAGGAAATTAAGTTCCCTCAGAGGAACTTACGTAAGACCTTAGCCCAAATCTTGTCTTCTGCAGTCGGAATATTCATAAACTACCATTACCACAAAAGTCTGCATTGGTGTTGCTTGGTTAAAGATTCACTTTGATAATTTCTCTCTGAGAGCATATTCTATGGATAAAATTAAGATTTTTTTTCTAGGGGTACTTGTCATCCAGTTACAAAAGAATTTCACCTTATTGCAAGAATGATTATGAAGGAGTGTATGATTTAAAACTTCATTAATTCTCCTGCCTTCTTAATGCAAAATGAAAATCCTGTATTTATTATATAATTTGTTCCTATACAAATAATTAAAATTTTGTGATCTCACACATAGCGGTAGAAATTAAAATGGGGACAACGTCAAAAGAAGACAATATTTTCTAAATTTCCTATTTACAGTGTTTTTCACTGTATATATATACACTAATAATACAGATATATATTAGTGACATTTTGCTACTTTTGCCCTCTCAATCTCCCTCTCTCTCTCTCTCTCTCTCTCAAAAGAACTCAAGAAAAAAAAAAGAACTCAGAATAAATCTCTCCATTTTATATTCCTGAGAAACAGGAAAATTGCCTTTCTTAATGCAGGAAGCACTCCAGTCCTGAGGGCAAGCACCTCAGCTTTGTTTCTTCTTGTTTTTGTGCTCCTAAACTAAAATGCATGTTTTAATTGCTGCAACTATAATTCATTCAGAGCTGCTGTAATTATGAGGCATGATGAAGAGAGAATATGCATCATACTTTTATTATCTTTCTCCATTTTTGGTTTACCTGTTTCTCTCAACCTTGACTCCAGTCTAAAGAGATAGGCTACTGTAGTTACTGTAAGCTAAAGAAATACACCTAACCACTCCCTTTTCAATTTCTGCTAAACAGTATCCTAGTGTTTTCCAGCACCAAAGTCAGTTACAATGTGGAATAAATATTGAGAACAATTAAGTGATGGTGGCTTTTAAATTGGGGAAATTTTCTGAGCAAGTGATTTAGGAAATTTTGTTGGTTTTGATAAGTTTATAAGTAGATTTTTCTCCAAAATTATACACATTTTCAAACATCCAGAAAAGTTGAAAGCATTTTATAGTGAATACTGGTATACCTAACCCCTAGACTCTACCATTAACATTTACATGCTTGCTTTATCACATGGGGTTTTAAAGGACTTAACTTTTGCCTTTTACTAGTAGGAGTCCTTAATCATACCCAGGTCAAAGAGAGAATTAGTACTTGCCTTACCTGAAGAAAAACTGAAATTATTCCAAACAGAGGCCACAGATAGAAAAAAGGCATGAGTCTATCCTATCCTTATGAATAATTGATTGAAAATAAGGGGTACAGTTCCTAAACCTGAGTGGTCTGGCGGTTGTAAACTAACTAAATCAGGACTTTACATCCTATTTTATTTTGTCATGATAAGTTGAACTTCTTACTGTGCTTATAGATTTTCTTTTGAAGATCCATCTGAATTTCTAGCAAGTGCTTATTTATTTTCTCTTCTTCAGAAACGGCCGTCTTTCAAGCAAATCATTTCAATCCTGGAGTCCATGTCCAACGACACTAACCTTCCCGACCAGTGTAACTCATTCCTGCATAACAAGGCGGAGTGGAGGTAGGTAGTCCTGCTCAGCAGGCACCTCCCCTCAGGACCAGGACTAACTGAGGTGAAGGAGAGAAGCAGAAAACTAGATGACAGTCCTGCTTTCTAAGGAGAGCTTAAACATTGCGGCTTTTATTTTGCTTTTAATATTTTTATTGATTTAAGAGGGGGGCGGGGAGAGAGAGAAACATCAATGATGAGAGAGAATCATTGATCTGTTGCCTGCTGCACATCCCCAAACTGGGAATCAAGCTCACAACCTGGGCAGGTGCCCTGCTGGGAATTGAACCGTGACCTCCTGGTTCATAGGTTGCTGCTCATTCACTTGAGCCACACTGACTAGGCTTGTTTTGTTTTTGTGTTAAAAATGTCTGGAGATCTAATAAGTCTTCCATTTCATATGTAAGCAAAAAGGAGAGTTCCCTCTGAGCTTGTGGAAAGAATATTGAAATCCTATCTTCTAGACAGAGGACAGTTAGTTACCATTTCTGTGTGTACACTCTGTGTTGGAAGCTTTGGCCTCTGTCCAGTGAGAAATAAAAATGCTGTTTGCCTGGAAATGGAGAAGGTAGGGAGACTTATAAAAACACGTTTGAAAGAAAACTTTAGATGTTATAAATCCTGTTAAATTGTGTCAAGTGTAAAACAAGTTCAGTAATGAGAACATGGTATTGTGTGAGTGGAAGAAGGAAGCCTGGGATGAGACATTTGAGCCAGGTCACATGATGCTCGAATATAAATAGCGTGTTTGGGAGCTGACATTCCTCCCTGACTCAGCAGACTTAAGCAACTGCCTCTCGGCTCCTGAGAGCCCAGGCGGTAATGAGACCCCCTTGCGCCACCTGCTGATGCCAAATGAATACTGCATGTGCTTTGAAAACGATGAAGTTGTTTTCTCCTATTCTTAGACATGTTTGGAGCTGTTTGGTTGATGTTTTACAATAACTTTATTTATTTTTATTCTTTTGAAATCTTTATCAAAGGCCAGTGAGTTAAATGAATTTTTATTTAGGGACACAAAAGTAATACTGTCTGCTCTAGTCTAGGCACAAAGGTTTTGGTTCTGGGCTGAAATAAGTAGCAAAACATGTAAAATTAACATTTTTTTCCTATAATAAGAGTTCAGCACAAATATACAAAATAGTAAATCCATACAAAGGGGTGCCCAGTACTTTAGGACAGAAGCCAAAATACTTAATAAGACTCATGAGACTCACTCTGGCCCCAGAGCCTCATCTTAAGAGCATCGGTCTCGCTTTCAGGCCTCAGGAGGTGCATGGTTCTTCCTCCCTCAAAGTTCTTACAAAATATAGTTTGTTTTGTTTAAAATTCATCCCTGTTTAGAACATTCACAGTATATCAAGTAGATAATGATATTTTACCTATATCAAACTGGTAAGGGTTTAAAAAAGCACTGATATTCCTCCACGGGTAGGGACTGTGTGGCAGGCACTCTCACACATGGCTGGCAAGATTGTAAATGGATACAGCCTTCCCAGAAATCAGTTAGAATCTGGAACCTTTAAAATTTTCATACCACTTGTCAGAGAAATTCCATCTCTAGGAATCTATTGTAAGGAAGTAGAAATGTGGACAAAGATATATACACCCAAAGGGTTTTACGGTTAAAAGTAAAAAGCATCTTCAAGCCTTACTGGTGTGGCTCAGTGCTTGGGTGTGGACCCATGAGCCAGGAGGTCACAGTTCCATTCCCAGTCAACGCACATGCCTGGTTGCAGGCTCAATCCCCAATAGGGGGGATACAGGAGGCAGCCAATCAATTATTCATTGATGTTTCTCTCTCTCTCTCTCTCCCCCTTCCTTTCTGAAATCAATAAAAATATTTTTAATAAATAAATAATCTATAATAATAAAAGCACAATATGCTAATTAGACCAGATGTCCTTCTGGATGACCTTCCAGATAAAGCCTGGGTCCCGGGTGCCAGAGGGAAGCTGGTGAGGGCAGCCAGGGGAAGTAAGGCCTACTCTTGCATGAATTTCATGCATCAGGCCTCTAGTAAATAAATAAATGGCATCTTCAAGGTCCAGCACTAGAAAAATAGGGAATAGTTACAGAAAATACTGTCTATCCATAGGCTGTTGCAAAGTCACCGTTAGGGTGTGGGTGGTGGTTGGCAGGGGCATAAGGAGCTTCTGAGAGCTGATGATATTCTATTTCTTCATCTGGGTGCTGGTTATGCAGATGTGTTCACTTTGTGAGAGTTTATTTTGTTGTATTTTTCATATATGTACACTTTTCTGTACATATATTATACTTCATTAAAAATGTAACTTAAACCCGGCTGGTGTGGCTCAGTGGTTGAACATCGACCTATGAACCAAGAGGTAAGGGTTTGATTCCCAGTCAGGGCACATGGCCAGGTTGCAGGCTCAATCCCCAGTAGGAGGCGTGCAACCTAATCTAGCTGGTCAATGATTCTCTTTCCTCATCGATATTTCTCTCCCTCTCCCTTCCTCTCTGAAATCAATAAAAATATTTTTTAAAATTTTTAACTTAAAAATATAAAAATAAATAAAGCCCATCCCTGTTTAAAACATCAACTCTAATGACAGGGAGCAGCTAAAATAACATGACTTTTAGGAAGTATTTCCTGGCCCCAGACTACATGAGGCTCACTGTAGGTGCTCAGAGAACATCTCCTTCATAGCCCATGACTGCTGTTGGAATTAATAAGTGATTTACATTTATTTAATGTGTGTGTCACTGGCTAACGTGTTTCAGGTTTATCACTGTACATAAAGCATCTAGAAGGTGCCTTGACCGTCGCAGTTGCTCAATAACTATTTGGGGAAGAGAATGCAATGGTGCTAATAATGTAAAAGACAGTATGGTATTGCACAAGAGAATATAAATATGCAACCTAATTTGTTTGCCACGACAAATATGTTCTTACATGCATTCATTCAAATATTTGTTGAACTTGGGCTGAGGCAAGGTGCCCTTCTACATATTGGGTTTGGTGATGAACAGGTCAGTCCCAATGCACATGGAATGCCCAGTGTTGAGCTATGAAGTATAAATATACAAATAATTATTACTCTTTTGAGAAGTATTATGTCAGTGAAGTACTGGACATCTGAGAGCATATAACCATGAAACCTAAACTAGTCTGAGAATATAATTAAAGGATTCCCTGGGGAATTGCTGTTTGATCTGTTATCCAAAGCAGCAGTCACCAACCTTTCAGACCTCACGGACCACCAGTGGTCCGCGGACCACCAATTGGCAACCGCTGATCCAAAGGATTCGTAAGGTTTTAATCCACTGTTAATAGCCTGCTATTAAAGTATATCAACAAAATTAGAAAACAAGGGAAACGCTAGTAAGCTTTCTGTATAGAAATGTAAAACCTCCAAATGTCCAGAAGCAACATCATCTTTCATAAATATAATTCTAAAACAAAGGCCACACTGTTATAGCATTTTGTCCTGTATGCTAGATCAACAGTTTTAAAAGTTTGTGGTCTCAGGACTCCATTACACTCTGAAAAGTTATTTAGGATGCCAAAGAGCTTTTGTTTAATTGTAGCATCTGCCAATAGTTATCACATTCAAAATTAGAACTGAGAAAAATGTAAATATGTATTTATTGATTCATTTAAAAATAATAAATCCTGCTTCCGCATTCAGCCTGTGGCACTGTCGCATGTCACGGAGCCTCTGGAAGAGTCTGCACACTCATGAGAGAATGAGAGTAGCAAAAGCAAATTATAGATTTGCTCAGTGTTCCTTTGAAAACCAGTTGAACCTCTCAAATTCTTTGAAAAGCTCTCATGGGACCCCAGACTGCACTTTGAAAACCACTGTGATGACAGAGTTACTGTTTAAAAGAACATTTTAATTAAACTATAATACGAAAGGACATGAAAAGGCAGTTCACGAAAGAAGAACCCCAATGGCCAAGAAACATGAAATATATTCAACCTCATTTAGCAATCAAGTAAATAAACATAAGGGAACATAATTCATTTCTCAGATTAGTGAAAATTTATGTCATGAAAATACCCAGTATTATGAATTTTCTCATGCATTGCTGGTGACAAAAATACTATCTTTCCAAAGAAGGTATTCCTAAAAAAATGGATGAGAAGATTATGCAAGAATATAGGACACCTCTGTCCTTAGAATCATAAACTGGAAATGGCATAAAGTGCAATAAAAAGGAGATTCATTTTGCTTTTATTGTTTATTTGTGGTTTTTAAAAGTTACAATATCTCCATTCTCAGAATAGTATGGAGAAATTCATGATAATAGAGATCTGATAAAATTATTTTAAAATAGAGGTTAGAGTGATTTCATTTTTGTAAAATAAACATAGTTTACATGTGTATTTGTGTGTACATAGAAAAAATATCAAAAGGTCATTGTTATCATTGAGTAATAAGATTATGGAAGAATGTTTTCTATTTGTATATCTTTAATGTTTTCTACAATAAACCTGGATTAGCTGAATAATAAATTTAATGTTTTAAATGCTTCAAAATGAAAAGATGAGGGGAATAAAATTGGTAAAACATTATTATATTTTAGTAAAAGGTGAATACAGTAGTTGCCCAGAGGGCTGCCTCATTGGCTATCTTTCAGGAACTAGTTAATCCCGAGAGCTGAGAGAGTATAGATCTTTACCTGGACCACTAAATCACTGTTTGAGACACCGCAGAGCTGTTTTATCTGAACTTGGGCATTGGTTAAAAACATGGAGAGTAATATATCAATTAGAGTAACAATAATAAGCACAGCTGTCATGTATTACATTCTTATTTGTTATACTTTATTCAGATTATCTTTTAATCCACATGGCAACCCTGACATCACAGATGCAAAAACCGAGGCCTGGACAGGCTGGGTCACCTGCCCAAACCGAGGCCTGGACAGGCTGGGTCACCTGCCCAAATCACGCCGTGTAAGATGGAGTCAGTAGAGGGACCAGGTGGCCTGATCCCACGTCTGCAGTAGCACATGCGTGCAGTGCTGTTCCGGGACCGTGGCCAGTGCCACGCAATCCACTTACTAGCGTGCATTGTTCACTTCACCAGGCTCCTTTTTAGCGAAGAGAAATAGTATAGGGCATGATGGTTTTAGGTTATGAATAAGGTAAAACAGCTATTTCACTCAGTATACCAAGTGGTGAAAAGAATTAAATGTTTTGTCATCACCTGGGCGTTTCAGAAGACAACACATCAGACCACTCCTCTCTCTCCTGTCCCTCCCAGCCCCTCTTGGTCTGGTGTCTGAAACCATGCGGCTGTTGTCCAAAGCGTGTATTGAAAATCGGAGTCACAGTGAAGTCAGACTCCAGTCCTTCTCCGGTGTTTCTGGCAAATGCTTGTTTTCTGTTCCGTCTACCCAAAGGCCAGATGGAACACCTATGCAGTTTTAGAAAGTTAAGTGATTATGTTGGAATTCTTTTTAAAACGAGCTTATTAAAAACCACCTTAACTATGTTCTTTCCTTTGGCCTAATGAATGACAGGAAAGAAATCTTGTCCATGGTTCTTGCTCATCACACCTTCAGCTTGTTTCTCCTTGGTTGACTTCCTAGCAGCAGGGGCAGTGAGCATCAAGAACAGAAACTACGTCATCCTGTCTTGGTTCTCATTGCCCCGTGGGGTCTCTGCGGCCTGTGGGAGGCTGTGCTCCGTGAGCTGGGTGGTGTGTGAAGGAGCACTCAGGTCTCTGTCTCTGACTTGTGATCAAATACTCTCCCCGGGGCATGGCTTCTTGAAAACAAAGATCAAAGGAATTTAATCGTTGCTGTTTGGAGATCAGCACACATCCTTTAATACATAAGAATAAACATAATCTACACATTATATACTTACGTAATATGTATACAATAAAGGTGTTTTTTACTAATTGAGCTTTTGTTTCAAAGGAAGTTTCTGTCTAATAAAAGAAAATAGTTATACTTCATGGCCTGTTTTTAGCAGAAGGAAAATTCATAGTAGTGGCAGTCGGCCCTCGTTAGGTTTTGTTTAAGAGTAAAGCTGTAATTTTCATCAGTTAAAACATGTAAACCATATTTTTTACAACAGGAAAGTTACGTAATTGCATTAAGAGATGCATTTGGGTGCAAAACAGCGCATCACCAAAAGCAAGGACAGCAAGGGGCACAGGCTGTTCTACTCTCTTTCCCTCTCATTGCCTGAAGATGGTCGCTCTTTGCTGTGAGAGTTGAACCCAGGTTTTCCACATTGATTTTCCTCCTCAGTCCTCTATTTTAGAAATAAAAACAAACTTACTTATGAATGGGTATAATATTTATGTCTGATACCATATTTGGAGACATATTTGACTTTACTATATTGGTTTTTAATTTTCAGATGGCACCAAGGAAGTAAAGTGTCAAACCCAAATCTAGACCCATCTCAATAGCTGTTCCCTGAGAGTTGGGATTTGCTCATAATTGTTTTGTCTGCATTCGTTTAGTTCTCATCTAGAAGGACATTGGAATAAGCTGTCCACTTATTCTGATTTTCCCTGGAAATAAAAAAAAGCAGATTTTGGTCACATATTTTCATTAACTTGGGTCTGGAGGCTTCTGCTTTCCACAGACAAGGTCGCAGCCAGAATTTCCGAATCTGCCATGCAGGTTTGTCTTAATGGCACTTGGAAATAGCTGTTGACAGCACTCAACAGCTGCTCTACACATCCCCTTTCCAGCCTCTTCTCTGTGTGTGCCTTCTCCAGCTTTCGTCCCTAGGGTTTCTCTCTTTCTCTCTCTCTCTCTCTCTCTCTCTCTCTCTCTCTCTCTCTCTCTCTCCCCCCCCCTTCCCTCCCTCTTTCTCTATTTTTTTCATTGCTGTTCCTTTTCTCATGGGTTCTTCAGAAACTCAAGGGAAAGAACATCCAGCTCTCCCAAAGGATAAGGTTAGACTTAAACATGGTAGTCCTGGAAAAGAATGCACTGAGCCATCTTACCAGTTTCAGTTTCTATGAAGTGGTGAGGTTGGTCGGCTTATACAGACTCAGAAGGGGGCTTTCTTTTAAAATTATTAGAGTTAATAGTACCTTGGAGTACCTATGGCCCAGTGTTTCCTACATTTGCCTGATGGTAAAAACTATCTGGATCTTTTAGTAAATAATATAAATTCCTGGACCCGACCCAACCTACTGAATCCTGAGCTCTAAGGAAGGACCCTAGGAATCTGAGTTTTGTTGTATGGGTTTGTTTGTTTGTTTGTTTGTTTTAACCTGCTGTGCAGATAATTACTAGGATCAGGCAAGTTCAGAATCCCTGATGTAAGATAACCACCAACCCTTACAACTCAGGAAACAGAGTCAGCTTAATCAATTGATTACTTGACTTAGCCAGTGAATAGGCTGATGTGAATGTACTAATGGTGTGATATCGATCACCTAACTTGAGTATCATTTCTCTCTCTCTCTCTCTCTCTCTCTCTCTCTCTCTCTCTCTCTCTCTCTGTCTCTCTTTCTCTCTCTCTTTCTCCTGTTTCTTAGGAGAATAAGATGAGATAATATAAATTGTCCTTTGTAAATTGTAAAGAGCTAGAGGAATGTACACTTTTATTAAATGGCTAAACTAGAACACCAGTGCCATGACTTTGGCTCCTTGATGCTTTGTTAAAGTATTTGAGCTTATTTTTCCAAACTGGAAACTACCCATTGACTTTGAAGGCCATGAAAGATGTGTTGTTCTCTGAGAGTTTGCTGTGTGGTTTAAAAGCATGAGTCTTAGCTTTTACTTGATTATTAGTAAGCATTCCACGGGACCCACTTAATCACTCTCAAGCAAAGTTGAGGCTTAACCCAGTTATCCCTGTGCAGGTGTGAAATTGAAGCAACTCTCGAGAGGCTGAAGAAACTAGAACGTGACCTCAGCTTTAAAGAGCAGGAGCTCAAAGAACGAGAAAGACGCCTGAAGATGTGGGAGCAAAAGCTAACCGAGCAGTCCAACACCCCGGTGAGTGCTCCCCACAGGGATGCCTAACCCCTCCCACACCCCCACATAGAAGACGGCTGAGCATGGCGCATGGCACCTCCTCCCCTCCCGCCCTCCCTCCCACTGCCACCTCCTCACTTCCTGCCTAACACTTATATATTATAAGGCCCACACTTATACTCAAGTAGAACTCATATCTCATTTCAGTTACAAAATGCCAAAAATGTAGAAGAAAAGCTTACTCTATTTCTGTCCCTAAGAACTATTATCCTGTCAGAGTGTTCATATATTAGAATTACAAAAATAAAATCCAGTATATTTTCATACCATCTGCTAGCTGCCCAGAACGTGTACCTTAATGCTGCGTAACTCTTTAAAGTTCATCAGTTAATAAATGAAACACAGTCCAAGAAAGTCTTTGGTGTGTCAGAACCTCACCAGGTTTTTTTTCTGAAAGAGACATCATTTAATGACTTATAAATGACAAGCATTAATGTTCCTTACTCAATTTAGCATTATGATCATGGGTCGTAAAAGACCTCCAATATTTAATACACCTAGGAAATATCTCGGTTTACTCCAAGCCTTATAATTCAAGGACAATAAAAATTCTTTTTACGAGTTTTGCTATTTATATATGAGCTTATATGTTGATATGTTATATTAAAGTCTAATCAAATTTCATCATTCTTTTCTATTTTAAATGATTTATCATTTCGGAAATGAAGCATAAATTTATCATTGGTTTTTCCAGGTTTTTTAATGGGTCATATTCATTTTAAAACCACAAGTAAGGGTAAGATTAAAAGTGCATTTGTTATATATTTTAAATTTGTTCTTGATAGTTGCTATAGCAGTTATACCTAAAAAATACATAAGTGCCCTTCACTTTATGATCTTCAAAAAGTTTTCTATTTTTAAAATCTTAATCTCCCTTAAGCAGTCAGTGCTCGATTGCAAAGTGTTTTCCAGTGTCTAAAGAATAAAATAGTTTGCCTCGTTTTCCCATTTATGTGGAAAAGCAACCTGATATCCAAAAAAGGGAAAATACAGTGAAGGTAAACGTTTCTTATCAGATTTTACTTTTTCAGAAAAGTGAAATTCAGGGAATCCCAGAGTGAAGCCTGAATTGCTATACATTCAGATATGGTGGATATTACAAAGGTACCGCATTCTGTAAGTTCAGTGGATTTAACTGGGCTCCCAAGACAGAAGCCCAGGACAGTTTCCTGTTCTGGCTGAATTGATGCCAACAGGCAGGTCCGAAAGCATTGCCCTGGCATCTGCAAGGAGCTCCGCTTTTCCCAGAGCGGACGGGAGGCAGAAACCCGGCCATCTTCTTGAGCTGTTTGTTTCTTTCCAGGTCATTGAAATCTTCAGCTTTAAAGCATCGCATGGCTTGACTGTAAATGTCGCCTTGTAAGAACAAACTTTAAACCACCTCTTAGAATATGCTTCAGAACCTTCCTTTGGTTTGTTGGCATGCGTTTTGCTAAGAAATTACGGGCTGCCTTGCACGCGTTCTTGCTATTATTAGTAACGTAGTTGTGTAAGAGAGAATGAAAGACTGTGAGTGCTCAGTAGGTTGTATGCTGCATTTTAACTGCAGAAAACTTTCTGTAAAGGAGCTGCTTTGAGGGCTGCCATCTAATAATGGCCAGCATGAAGCACCAGCTCAGCGAGATCCTCTTCCCTTTTCTTACTTGTGAGCGCTAAGTTTTCTTTCTTTACATACTTGCCTTTAATGTCTCTTCTGCTTGGAGCTGGTGTCTCTGAAGGAAAGAAAGTTTGTGCTCAGGTACTTTATAAGTAGGTATTTTCTTTAATCCTCACACCAGTGTCTAGATGACTGTAAATGAGGTTCCTGAGAGAAGGATAAAATAAAGCTTTTAAAAAGGAAGTGGCTGGAGGTTTAAGTTTCCTGTAGGTAGCCTCATCTTAATCATAGAAGTTTAAAATTGACATACCTCCTTTAAAATTGTATTATTGGATTTATTTTGAGGAAGGACATTATTTTTGTCCCTGAAATTAAAATATTACTTAAAGATATTTGGGAAAATGTATTCTTCATACATATATATGAAGAGTGTTTATTTTATAATTACTATTATATCTTAATGTAAAAAAACTTTATTTCTTTTAAGAATAAAAGCTTATTTGAGAGACATTTATTAAGATCTTAACATAACATGAGGAAGGACCCATGAGGTAATAAAATAAACAAGCAACAAAGAGTTTCCCAAGAGCATCTAACAACTGCAAACAAATTTGCAAAGCTGGGAAATTTGACTACAAGGAAAAGAATATCCTGTTTCCAGTGTTAAAGGGTCTAAAGCCATTGTTTTCTATAGAAGAATTAGATGAAATTCTTTTTGAACTAACAATCTAAGAAGTATTTTCTTAATAGAGTAGGACATTTTAAAAACTCAGCTCCAAATTTAATTTAAAAGTTAAGAAATTGGCCCCCAAAAGCATAATTACACCTAGAAGATAAAGGTCACACCACAGTGATATATTTGTACATTATCATAAATTTACCCATATTTAAACATCGCCAAAAATATAAGCCTTAACTTGCTCATTTCTCAAGAAAAGAAGCAGTAACACTTTTCAGAGCCAAGCAATTTTACTCCCAAAATGAATCTGACCAACATTTATGGAAATAGGTTGGCTGTTCAACAGAATTACATAAGGTAGAAAAATAAATGTCCGTATCCACTGTGAAAAGGAGAATTCCTAAAAATGAAATCATGCTAAAGAAGAAAACTTGCATAGTAGAGAATAGAGGGGAGGGGGAAATGACAGTCTAAATAAGCAGTAATTTCCTCCCAGTTTTCACGTGTATTTATGCACTTGTTTATAACATAGCTATTAGAGACATAATCTAGAATTTGTTCACAAGTAAATTGTTTCATAAATCGGATAACTAGTATTACATCTTATCTGGCTGTAGTAAATAACAAATGGAAACAAGTGAATTCTGGCCTCATTTTTTGTTTAGAGTCAGATTCTAATTTGGCTAAAAGGGTAATTAATGGGGGGAAAAAAGGGTAATCAGTGACCTACATTTTTTCTAGAACTATATTGACTGCTGAGCTGTTCCCATACTTCCTCTAAGCTTTTCTTCTTTGGTTCAAGGTGTCTTGATTTTTTTACTTGAGATATCATCTCCACTTAGTTTCTTTTTTAATATACTAGTTAACTGTTTCTTCGATGAAAGTGAAATTGGGGAAAATTAAGAGAAATCCCAAAAACTATTTTGTTTTAAGCAAAATGAAGGCTTAAAATGTGCAACTTCCTTCCCATTTGAAATTTGGCTTCCAACAGTGCTTTGCAAACTTTGGGTTGTGATTGAGTCTGTCATTTATAAATCATGGCAGATCTCCTGCAGGCAAGCGTGCCAATAAATACATTCTCACATAATTCCCTAGATTCATTTACTTCCCTAATCATGTACCTTCTGTGCAGTGCCCGCTAATTTTGTGGTGTCTGTTTTCCTTTGTTTAAATTGATCCTAATTTCTCTTTTTACTTCTGTCCTTTCTTCCCTTGTGATAGCTTCTCTTGCCTCTTGCTGCAAGAATGTCTGAGGAGTCTTACTTTGAATCTAAGACAGAGGAGTCAAACAGTGCAGAGATGTCATGTCAGATCACAGCAACAAGTAACGGGGAGGGCCATGGCATGAACCAAAGCCTGCAGGCCATGATGCTGATGGGCTTTGGGGATATCTTCTCAATGAACAAAGCAGGAGCTGTGCTGCATTCTGGGATGCAGATAAACATGCAAGCCAAGCAGAATTCTTCTAAAACCACATCTAAGAGAAAGGGGAAGAAGGTCAACATGGCCCTGGGGTTCAGTGATTTTGACTTGTCAGAAGGTGACGATGATGATGATGACGGTGTTGAGGAGGATAATGACATGGATAATAATAGTGAATGAAAGCAGAAAGCAAAGTAATAAAATTGAAAATGTTTGGAAAAAAGAAAATAAACTTGTTATCTCAGTCTGTACAAAAGCCAGGAAGGAGGTAGAAAACCAAGTATTTGTAGGCCAATTGCATTTCGATAACAGTCATTTATTGATTTTACTTTTGATTTGTTTTTGCTTATAGAAAAATGGGGGTGGGGGAAATGAAGCCAAAAAGGCATATGAATCAGCAAATGTGGTGCCTGATTATAGAAACTTGTGATTCCATATACAACATAGTATTTTTAACGAGTGACATTCTGGCTTTTTTTAATTTAATGAATACTTTACAGCTTGTATTTTATTTTACTTTATTTTGTTTATTCAGTTGCCTAGGAAAACTTATGTTTTGAACAAGCACTCTTAACTCCCAATCTTCTTTGACACTTGATTTTCTTGTAACATACTACTTTTTTTTTCTTACAACGATACACTGTCCTGTCAGAAATAATTAACAGTGACTACAAAATCCAACAATAAAAAAATTGAAATGAAAGGTTTAACAAATACTTCCTCAGAAATACCTATATGCTGAGAACTTTCAATACTTAATAGCACAACTAGTCAAAGTGAAACCTAAGAGATGTTCTCCATAGTACATTCGAAGGAGAAATACTCTCTTCTGAAAACAGCAGCAGATGTCACAGGCTTTCCAACCAGTGCTAGCCCTGGAAGCTTCTGAACAGCAACTATCATCTAAAGCTCACCTTCTCCTGTGTACAACAAACAAGGACATAATCTTAGAGGGACCCTTGCAGGCAGGCTGTTGACACAAGTCTGCCTGCACTACCAGGCAGGGCGTATGCATGTTTGTTTTCCAGAGGGGCCTGATAATCTTGGATTCTAAATATATGTATAGATTTTTTAAAGAAGGAAATATATTATAAAAGAAATGGCAAAGATAAGTCCTCACTATTTAGGAAAAAGTGCAAGAGGAAGGGTTCTTATATCAGATGGAGCCTTCCAGGGCTGTCTTTTTTTAAAATATATATCTTACTGATTTTTTACAGAGAGGAAGGGAGAAGGATAGAGAGTTAGAAACATCAATGAGAGAGAAACATCAATCAGCTGCCTCCTGCACCCGACCGCTACTGGGGATGTGCCCGCAACCAAGGTACATGCCCTTGACCGGAATCAAACCTGGGACCTTTCAGTCCACAGGCCAATGCTCTATCCACTGAGCCAAACTGGTTAGGGCAGGGCTGTCTCTTTTGAACCCTAAGTGTTGCTGGAGTTAAAGAGAAGTAGATGTAGGTGCAGCTCTAAAAACCTGGAGATCGTCTCTGAATGTTACCACCTATTTCTTAAAGCTTTTTTAAACTATAAAACACTGTGTTTTTTTAAAAAAAACCAAACTATAGAACATTTATAGTTATATTTTTAAAAAAGCAAAAGAACAAAGACTTTTTTTTTTTCAGCCTAAATTAAAGAGCAGTGCTGTTCATTTGACTATTAAATCAAAGTACTTTTGGTGATTCTTTTTATGGAAGACTTAAGAAAGGTTATTATCATAGATACTATCTAATTCTATTTCCAAGTATATTTGATCATAAAAAGCCTCTTGGACTTGGAAGCGTGGTGTGCTTCTAATCCCTATTAAAAGCTGGAAAATACCACAAATGATCAGTACACTGTTGCAGCTTTGTTTGGAGAAAAATAACGAATAAAATGTTCTGTGTGCAAGACGTAGAGCAGCCTATTAAGTAGAGTGATAGAGAGGGATGTGAAGTCAGGTCATGACTCAGAGCCCTGCGTCCACTTGCTGTACAACCTTGGGCAAATTACTTAACCTCTGTGTGTCTGTTTGCTCATCTCTAAATCTATTTGAAAGAATTGTGAGGATTGTTGTTATTACTATTATTATTAAATAATACATGTAAAGCACTTACGTAACCAGGCCCATGGTAAACGGTCAGTTAATGTTAGCTGCTGTAATTGTTCCAGTGAAAAGACACTAAAAAATAAATGGTTTCAGTAACCTTCTGGGAAACTATCGACTTTAAGTGCTATTTGGCTAGTATGAAATGAAATGAAGTATTGATTGCATTCCGGAAAGAGTCTGAGCTATAGGTTAATCCTGTTGCTCTTTGAAGCTACCACCCACAGACGAGGTAAACACAGGAAGAGGAGGTAAGCCTTTCACCTGGAGAATGGGTTCCTGCATACCCTACCTGACACGCGCACCACAATAGAGTGCTTTGACCAATAGGCACACACCTCAGCACGCGTCCTGTCTGCTCCCTGACTCAAGCCAAGCCGCTCAAGCAGAAAGGCTTGGAATGGCACTGAAGGGACGGTTTTCAACTCTTGACTTCCCAGCATGCCCTCGGACACTGTGGCTTAGCAACCTGAAGGAGAGAGCCACAGATGGTAGTTTAAAAGCCTCTTGCACATTTTACCAGGCAAAGATAGTCATTCATCCACAGATATTCCCTGAGCCCCTTCCCTGTGCCAGGTGCTGTCCTAGGGAGCAGCTAGACAAAAAATCTTTGCACGTGTGGAGCTTACGTGCTAGAAAGCAGAGAGCAGAGAGCAGCAATAAACAACACTAATACACCGTATAGAATGGAAAGATTTGGTAAGTGCATGCTGTACAATGAACAGGGAATGAGGGTAAGGCCCATGGGGCGTGTTGAGGTTTTCTAATGTCTGGTCAGGAAAGGCCTCACTGACAAGGGAATTTCTATGGGCTAAATTTGGGATCTGTGCACTTTATGGAAGAATGTAAGCATTGCCCCTCATTTAGGGATAATCAGCAATACATTTAGAACAGATGAACTTAATGAAACTGACGTTTTTTGCTTTACATATAAATCTATTACGATTACACACACAGTTTTGCTGCATTCATAAAAACAGCCAAGTGAGGCCAGACGAGAAGGTGATAGGACTCCGTACCAGACCCCAGTGTACCATTCATGAGGTATATTCGTAACTCTTTCAACTGCTGCCATTTCTCACCAATATTCCAAAGATGGTCATCACTCAGTACTCTGCCATCAAGAAACGGCAAGGACTTGGGATCTAGCAGGTTGATAGCCTCAGGACTAAGCTTGAAACTGTCCTCCCCCGAGAATTAGGCTGCAAGTAGTTACCATACGGCACTAGCTATTCTACATTCTGTTCCAAAGCGACACCTTCCTGGGGTTTCCAACATTCCGGAAACGCCAAATCACAGGAGCGGGATTTTATAGTCTCACTCTGTGAAGATGAGAAGACTTTAGACTGTTACTCGTTTTATTAATTTTATAAAGTTATTAGCCATATGTTGAAAATCTAATCTGATGTTCATTATGCAGCTTCTAATTAATACATTTCATATCAGTTTTTGAAATGGCAAATTATTGGTATTTGCTCTATTTCCAATTATTTGACTTACAAAAATGTACATTTGTAAGAGAAAGAAACATAAATTTGAAGATTCAAAATGAGAATTGAAACTGAATTGTAGTAGTAATTCTTGGAGCCATACAACTGAGAACATTCTACGCCTCCATTTTTTTCCTTTTACTCATAAAGTTGATCCCGTAGAATTTGATGGCCCCTACTATCGTTCTCAGCCGAGGAAGAGCTGTCACCTAAGGGTGATTTGGAGTGCTGGGTGTCATGTGACTGGGGGTGTATTTAGTGCCCAGTGCAAAAAATGGTAACATCCCGAATGCCAGGGACAGTTGCACCCAGTAGAGAATTCCATCGTCCCTTCCTCTACTGAGAAACTTGCTAAACCTGGCAGTTTTAGAGTTCCATGTCTAATTGTTTTCCCCCAAACAAAATCACCTGAGTCAAAAGATGCATTTTTCAGAATTTCAGCTACACAATCTGAATTTTGTAGGTTTGTGGCATTTATCTTAAATCTCCACTTGTGGGAATTGTTTCTTTCCCCATAAGAATGCTGGTGGAAACTTTATGAAACAGCTAGGTTTACTCTCCTGTTACCCCAACACCACAATAACTAGAGGAAAACATCATTGAGATAGCTACAGTTCTGCAAAGTGGCCAGCTTCATTTAAAAGGGCTCCTTTCCCACCAATCACAATGTAATATTTTTTAATATATTTTATTGATTTTTTACAGAGAGGAAAGGAGAGGGATAGGGAGTTAGAAACATCGATGAGAGGGAAACACCGATCAGCTGCCTTCTGCACACTCCCCACCGGGGATGTGCCCGCAACCAAGGTACATGCCCTTGACCAGAATCGAACCTGGGACCCTTGAGTCCACAGGCCGACGCTCTATCCACTGAGCCAAACCGGTTAGGGCCACAGTGTAATATTTTAAGTAAGTAACCAAAGGCAAGAGGTTGCACCAGCTGAAGCATGCCATCTTGAACCCCATTAAAATCAAGGAATTGCGGGTGGGAGAAGGTTGGGAGAAATCCAGGACTTCCAGAGCACTAGGATGACTTTCTGAGTTTTCATTGGAGTGGCAGGAATTTCGTGAAAGGTCACTTTTAAAAACTTATTCTGAGTTAAGTACTGATACTGTCAGTTGTTGTGACACACTAACCTTGCTGCAGCTTTTGAAATTAGCAGTCTCACCAAACCACGTCTGTAACAGAGCATCCTTGTTTCTATAATCAGGCGCCTTTTACTGATTTTGAGCAAGACTGATTTCCTGCTTAGATGCTGAGCATTGCCAGAGAGAAGGATGTTCAGTGCTTTGACTGGGGCATAGCCTGGCGGCTCTAGGTGCAACATTTTGGTGAGGACAATGAGTGTCTACCAGGAAATCTGGAGGACTAGCCGCGTTTCCTCTGATTCCAACTTATTTGCATTCTGTTGCCTGTGAGGAGCTTTCTGGCATGTGATTTTTACTTCAAAGTAGAGTTTCAAGCACCTACATTAATTATTTTACATCGTGTGCAGAATAATATATCTTTTCATGTCAGGTATAATACACTGCACATACTGCTTTTACACTGTTTTAAAATTTTGTACTAAATAATAGAGAAAATATTTATATTCTTTGAGTGTGAGCTTTGACTAGATGGCATTATCACTTGACTGTTTTTTGGGTTTGTTTTTGTTTTTTTTTTAACAATTTTTTTTTCTCAATTATTCTACTGCAATGTTATTCTGAGGAAGTCCTATGCCAAAATCTTGTGTAACGTTTGTATGGAAGATTAAATTTTACTCTTGTGTGGTCAGACTACTCAGTTATTGACTTCATCGTTGGAATTTGATATTCCGGCTCAAAAGTCCACAATGTATTCAGAAATCCAAGCTGGTGTCGTAAACTTCATTTTGATGTGAACTCTGCTTTCCTTTGTTTTCAGACTCCATTTTGCAATAAACGTTTTGACAGTAAACCCCTTTGTTATGTGTTACTGTGTGAATCACATCTTAGACTCCCGACGTCCTTTGAAGTCACACGCATGCACATGAGCGTGAGCTTTCCTGTCCTGCCGGGGTGGAGTATAGGAATTCATAAAGGGACAGGGTTCAGTCACAGGTGGATTTTTCTTTCTTATCCCCCAAGAGAGACAGGAAGGCTTGGAACCACCCTCCAGCACCCACCCTGACATGCTAACAAGGTACAGAACACATAAAGGGGACAGAACGCCGCCCTGTGGCTGGAGCTCGTTCACTCTCACCCCCTGTCCTGCCAAACCCAAGCCAGGAGTCCTGCAGCAGCGCCTCCTCTCGCTGGGCTTTGCCAGCCTCTGCAGGAGCCTCGCCAGAGCGAGTGCCATGCGGAACCCAGGCCTTTCCCTGGCATCATCTGCAGGAGCCATCCTCAGAGCGCCAGGAACTCTTCTCTCCTTTTGACATTAAAACCAAAGGTGTTGGTTTTGATAAGTTATTTCCTTTACAGCCTTCATTCCAATCAAGAAATACTTATTGATCCATTTTGTTTAGCACAACATCTGGGAATGGTGTAAAAATCAATACACTGCACATCTCTCTGCTCCCCTCGAAAAACCAGCCCTGATGCAGGGAAATATTCTTGTAACTTAGTCTGTTGTTTCTTGAACTAATCCGGAAATTCCCTACTTCACACTTGTTTCCGTGATGGGAAAAGGAAATGGCATGTTGCTGCAGCTGCATCCAGCTGCCCAGCGAAGAAATAAAACTTGTCATGTATTTTCTTTGATGAAGTTCCGTTTAGATCCAATTCCTCCCGTCGTTTTCCTCTCCACATTGTTTCAGCAGGTGAGTGCCTGTGACCACTGACCCCTCCGCACACGGGTATTTCCGAGGAGGGGAGGGGCAATCCCCAGGGCAGGAGTGCCTGGGGGCAGCAGCGTCCACCCAGAGCAGTCGGGATTGTGCCCTTGCCACGTGTCCGTAGTACTCAGGCTCTACACATTCATGGTCACTGTGACCAGTGGGGCTTTTTAAATTCCGCCTGGCCCCCAGAGGCGGCCTTATTTCTCTTTATTCTTAGACATGCACTGCCTCTGTTGCCCTGGTTAGGCAAATGTGCCCTGCCCATCCTTCCTCTCCCCACCCCCACCCCACTGCCGGTGTTTTGCCTTGTTGCTTCTCCTCGCCTGCTCTTCTCGCCCTGCGGTGCCCAGCTCAGGCCACTATGCCTTCCATCCCCCCATCTTAGTCAATGAAAGCGTCCCTTTTCCCTGGCATACCCGTAGACACTGAACTCTACACTGGAGAACTTAGCCTTTTAGTAAACACAGCCTTCAGTGTTACTCATTCAACAAATTGTTCGACAAAAATTTACCAGGTATTGTGTGCCAGACACTGGGCTAGGCACTCAGTAAACCAAGAGGAGGGTGTCCTTGATCCTCCATGTGCAATTCATACCTATTTTACCCCCCTCCCCCCATTTCAATGAAAAGCTCCTTGTAGTCAGAGCCATGCCTTTCTGAGCAGGGTCTGAACCTGTGAGTTCAAAATACCTTCGGGTTAAAATATTAACTCACCCTCTCTCTGACTTTTAACACTAATATTGAAAATAACCAAACTCGGTTTTTTCCCAGCTCACCCACACACAAAATATTTGTAACAGAGGTTAAAAAGCACCTTGCTACAATGATCTCACGAGCAGGTGAACCATTTTGACAAGTTAGTTAAAGCTGGCGGCTCTAACGAACTCTAATTCAAGTCCCAGGAGGCCCAGGTGTGTTTCAGATTCTGTAGGCATTTCTTACTTAGTCTGTGGCCACGGGCACTCACCCAAGTGAGTAGCCTTTTGGCTCTGAAAACGGGGCCAACTGAGATTCTCTTGCAAAGTGACCTCTCCTGTCTGCGGTTGTTTTGGAGCCGCACTGCAGCCTGGGCTGCTTAGAGCAGTTCCAATTTCCCTTGTCCTTCCTCATCCCTGTCTCCTAATATTTGTTTGTTTGTTTTTTTAAATATAATGCGAGCAAGACATTGACTTAAACACTTAGACACTCTCCTGTAAGAATAAGCATGAGTTGTCTGGTTGCCAAATGGTTGCTTTGGAATTTTCATTAATAATCAAGCGATCCTCGTGCTGATTGAGAATTCCGAAGAACGCTCTGGCGTCTGACAAATGTCAGACATTCCTGGATGGCCAAGCCCTGTTGTGGGATAGGAAAGGACTCAAAGTGCCAAGTACGAAGAGAGAAAAATCTCAAGATGTGCTGAGTCCGGCCCCGGCAGCTCACAGAGAGCAGTGAGTGGTCACTGAGAGGTGGATGCACATGGTTGCCTTCTGTGGGCAAAATCCGTGGAGCCCTGACAACTCCTCTTACGGTCAGGAGACTTGTTTTCCACTCAACCTCACCTGCAGGAGGAACCAACCAGAGCAGCAGCCGAGAGCTGAAACAGACCAGGGGATAACCCAAAAGGACGATGATAATATACTTGTTCTGTTTCATTCCTGTTTCCCCTGCAGCTGCTGCCTTCCTTTGAGATTGGCGCATGGACCGAAGATGACGTGGTAAGCTGCTTCTGCTAATGCCGCATAGGACCTGGGCGGGTATTGAATCAATGTGTCCAGAAGTTTCAAACGCCTCAGGAACTAGAAGTCAACAAATTTCATGCTTTTCTGTTTTTAATGCAGTGATGTTTAAAATAAGGCCCCAAGAGCAAAGCAAGTATGGCTTCACATCTTACAACAGCATCCCACCTCCCTATCTGCTCTGAAAGGTGTCCCAGAATAAAATCATGAATCCCAATGACAAAAGGAAAGGGCTGGGCTAGGATACCAAATGAACACACTTTAAAAAAAAAAAAAAAAAAAAAAAAAAAAAAAAAAAAAAAGATCTTAAATTTTCCTAAAATTACCAGAGATGGACTTGAACCACAGTGGAGAAAGATCTGGAAACAGCAGCACTGGACTGCGATTCCTCTGAACGGGCTTTCCTTCCCGCCTTAGGCCAGTTCAAAGGTGAGAGGTTCAGTTTTGCCATCTTTACTCTGACCTTCCCAAGGAGGAATGGACACAAGCTCTCAGACATTCCCTGCAGCTGGAGCCAGAGGAGCCCCAGGTTTTTGAGAGGAGTGGGCAGACTCAGTCAAAAGGAAGCCCTGCACCCCACCCTCGGAGAGAGACCCTGAGGGAAAGTCCTACTTAGCCCTTTGTATCTCTAGCTGTTTCCTTAGTGAAAAACAGTCTGAGAATTCTGGATCAGAGACCTCAGGGCCTTGTGCTCAAGGTCTCATTAAGCGAGAAAGAAGGAAAGAAAACTGTCGTGCCAGCCTTAGCAGGCCCCGCCCCAGGAAATGGGCCAGGTGCCACACGTACAAACTCACCACCAGAAACTCTGGGAAAGGTCTGTTTACCTAACTCAGCCTGGTTTCTGGGCCAAGGCATTTCCCTCCCACCTTTGTATTTGAGGAAGTAAAAGTGCTTTCAGCATCACCTGGCCTCTGGCTGCTGTAGGGAAAGGAAACTTGGTACCAGTTGCATCTATTTCATCCCATTCGCTGAGCCCTGGTGATTCTAAGGTTCCTGCTTAACAGGGAAGGGGACATAGATCTCCTTTACTATTCAGGGCATGGATAGAATCCCTTTATTCCCAGTTGCAGCGTTGGTATGTCGAATTTGAGAAGTTTTTTAAAGGCTATTTTTAGTCTTTGTCCTGGGGTCCAGTGGTTTTCAAACCATTTAAATAAAATTCCAGGATCGAGGGCCCCCCAAAGACTTGGTGGGACTGGATCTGGCATGCCTTCTATCTCCCTGGACCAGGGTAATGTGAGAAGCTACCAGTGAGCATGCGCCAAGTGAAACCCAAACGCTGGGCCCAACCTCATCCTATATAAAAAGCTCCATGCTTTAGCTTGTCTGGCCACATTCCTACTTCATGAGCAGGCCCAGAGCGGAGGACAAATTCTACCCATTTCTCTGTCCACTGCTGCGTGGTCCCTGCGCCTCACATAATTGCTGGCTGAACCAGTGCCCCTCAACAACCCTGGGGACACAGATGGAAAACCATTATGAGAACCTTCTTGAAAGTATTTTAAAATACTTTTTGCTCCCAGAGAAGGCAGAAAACCAACATCCGTCAAGTGTCTAATAAGACTCCCAAAGGGAGAAAGAAAGAGCTCCAATGTGAAAGCTTGACGTTTTAAAATCATAAAAAGAAAATTTTCTATTTTACCTTGTGATTGAGCCAAAATTAAAGATATTTTAACCTCTTGAGAATTATGGATTTTACTAAGTCTGGCTATGGATCATGTATGAATCTTGAAAACTCTGTATGTCTTCTCTTTCACAGTATTTTTGGGTTCAGCAGCTCGTCAGAAAAGGCAAGTGGAATAATTTACCTTCTTAATTCATGGAGTTAACTTTGCTGTGGTCATGATCTCATCTAATTTTATTCTGCCTTCGAATCCCTCCTTCCTTCAGGCGACTCTTCAGCAGAGATGAGCGTGTACGCAAGCTTGTTTAAGGAAAACAACATCACGGGAAAGCGGCTGCTGCTCTTGGAGGAAGAAGACTTGAAGGACATGGGCATTGTCTCCAAGGGGCACATCATTCACTTAAAGGTACCTCAGAAAGGGAGAGCAGTCAACAAACCTTCCCTGAGGACCTGCTCGGTAGCTGAGCACGTGGTCTGTGGGCGGCTGAGGACAGACACACAGCTGCGCTGGTTGTACTGAACCACGTCCACGCCAGCTGATTATTAGCTGCCGCCCCTGTGGGACCCTACTTCCTCCTCATAAGCCAACAACAAAAGGGTTAATACCTGACACCGCAGAGGTCACCTGGGCACTCCTGATGATCACCCCCAGGTCCTCAGGAAGTCTCTAGTCTAGTGGAGAAGATGGGTATTAATCATGCAACATTGGTAAAATGACAGATGTAAGCAATGCCACAAAAAAGAGGCGAGGTTGGGATGAGGAGGGGCTTCTGTGAAGAGGTTGTGGAGGAGTTAAGAGCTGAAGAACAAGTAGGTGTTAACCAGGTGAAGGGGATAGGAAGAGGTGTTCTAGGGGGAGACTATGCCTGTGGAAAGGCCCGGGTGGGAGAAAGCTTGGTGCCTGCAGAACGGGCGTCCCACGCAGCACAGCAGAATGCAACTTCGTAAAGGCCAGAGGGACTAGGGGTCCATTAGGAGTCCCTAAGGTGACGGAACTTGTCCATGGACCGAGAAGAACCTCAGCACTGCAGTACCTCAAATGACAGGAACGGGTGTGTATTCAGTTTGTAGTCTTCACAGTTTTGACCTGCAATAGACACACCATACATGTACTTTAAACCTTCGTTTTCTCAGGGAAGTCTAACATTGACCCCAAAACTTCAGTCTTGTACAGTTTCAAAGCTAAACCTCTTCTTTTTTTTAAAAATATATTTTATTGATTTTTTTTACAGAGAGGAAGGGAGAGGGATAGAGAGTTAGAAACATTGACAAGAGAGAGACACCGACCAGCTGCCTCCTGCACACTCTCCACTGGGGATGTGCCTGCAACCAAGGTACATGCCCTTGATCGGAATTGAACCTAAGACCCTTGAGTCCGCAGGCCGATGATCTATCCACTGAGTCAAACTGGTTAGGACTAAACCTCTATTTTTATTGTTCCTTTCTTATAGTTTAGCCACCAGATCTGTTTGTTTGTTTAGTTACTGAAACCAAATTAGAATTTCTGTCATCTTTGCAGCATTGCTATTAATCAGAGGTCAATATTGAGCAAGATCTTGGGTTAAAATCAAGTTTGCCCCAAACTTCCTCAGCCCCCATGTGGGTGGATGGAGGTGTGAGCACAGGTTAGAAAGAAGAGAAATAGAATGAAGAAGGGAATGTAGAAAACAGCTTCCATCCAAATCCACATCTTCACAAAGCCTCAACCAGCATGCCAACTGGTTTTCCCTTTGCCTCAATTAGAGCCCCTGACACTAGCCTTTCCAGGGAAATCCCCTGTGGTCTAAAGAGAACTTGCATTTTATGTGGGTTCTGGATCCATGGAAGGGACATCCTTATACTCCTCAGCAGCCCTTAAGTGATGGCTTAGCCTCAACCTTAATGTCTTATCCTCTCAGTAGATGGGCAGGAAACCTCATGCATATGCATACACTTCAAAAGCTGGCAGATATTTATTTTCGACTTCTGGGTGTGGGCAAGTCCATCCCCAAAAGTTATGCTGGCTTTGACGGGCTATAGTAAGAAAAATTATTGTTCTAGTACAGAGAAGTGTCAGGGTTCCAAGAGAGAAATCTGGTAAAGTTTATGTTATTTGACAGCTGCCCAGTAAGATGCTCCTACCTCCCCTTCCCCTCTGCTGGCTTTGAAAAGGGACCACACTCCTTAAGGAGAGAGTCAGAAAGAAGGGGGGGACAAGCTGTGACACCTCACCAAATCCCATGGCAATGGAAATATTCCCAGTCTTGGCCTAGGACAGCCAAAGTGCCCTCTGCATGCCAAGTTGGTATCATGAAGGCAAGCAGTGTCCAAACTTATTGGCTGTTGTTCAACAAATTCAGCGAATGCCTACTCATTGCAAGACTGGGCCTGAGAAAACACAAAGGAGAATTCTTCCCAAAGGGATTTATGTCCTGAAGAAGAGATAAAGCATGTACATACAACTTCTCATAGTACAGGGGCTTGGCAGTTTGGAAGAAAGTTACTGCATTACCTCTGCGTGGGGTGGGGGGGCAACGGGGACAGAGAGGGGAAGCATGGGGTGGGTGCCCTTGAGCTGGATCTTGAAGGAAAGACAAAATTTGGAATGTAGATGGGAGTGGGAAAGGAAAGAACGTTGGTTGAGACAGAGAAAATAAGGAGTTAAGAGAGAAGAAGAGCAGCAGAAGAGACTATAAAGGAACAGTGTGTGTCTGTCTGAAGGAAGCCCAGGTGCAGGGAACCTGGGATACACGAAGCAGGAGGGACGTGGATAGCATATGACTTCAGGCCTGGGATCTGGGATGGGACTGGAACCTGGGGTCTGTGGGGACTATTGGAAATTTTGAGAATTGACATGTTTAAAACTTTGCTTCTGGAAGTTACCAAGTGGATGAGAAAGGAAAGGCTGGATTTTGGAAGACCAGTTCAGAGGCTGTGGTATAGAGAGTGATAAGGCCTCGCTAGGGTAGGAACGTGTGAATGGAGAGGAGGAAGGACAGCACGGGTAAGAGAGCTGTGGGAAGTAGCACAGGGAGCAGAGAACAGTGTCACCGAAGCCAGTGTTGAAAAGCTTTTTAGAAATGGTCCGTGCTGTGGAGAAGCCCGGCACACGTGGTCACGCGTGGAGAACACGCCACTGTGGGAAGCTGCCAGGTGGGGTGGGGTGACCTTTGTGCAGTGACCTTTGCTCCAAAGCAGTGCGTGGCCACCCTCAAGACTCCCCTCGAGCTTTCAGGTGAGTCTATACGTGGTTCTCAGAGCAGGGGACCCCCCACCTGACTGCCAGAGCCAGGCTGTCCCAGAGGGCTCCGTAATGGAGCTCAGCCAACAGGCAACACTCTGTTAAACTCAGCTACATGGTGGGTAATTCTGACAAAGAAGCTTATATATGAGAGGGGAAAATTAAGGAAAAAGAGTCACGGAAACATGCTCCAGGAGGGAACTGCATGTACTTGGGGTGCTGAGGATACGCAATGCTTCAAGCTGGGCCTAGAGGAGCCCTCGTGGTACTTGTCAGAACTGTTTTACACACACACACACACACACACACACACTCTGATGGGGAGAATGGGCCCTTCATTCTCTGCTCTTTCACTGGTGCAGGCACAGGCATTGTTGTATGCCTCCTCTAAGACTCTCAGCCCTGGAACAGGAAGTCATTGGAGTGGTCTCCTACTTCCGCTGCTCAGTGGTCCCTTTGATCCTGTCTTGGCTCCCTCAGGTGGCGGGGCTGCGTACAAGGGATAGGGCTGAACATCCAGTAAGTGTCCACTACATCGTCAAGTGTCAAAGGCTTTCGTTTCACTTTATAAAATGCATCTCATTTTCCTCACATTGGCACTTCTTTACTCCCTACATGGTATGTTCAGTTCACAGAAAAGCCGGATTACGCCTGATGAGTATAAGAAAGAATCATAATTTAAATTGTCCTCCTGTCCTTTAAGAGTTCTTAGTGCTTCCTTAGGGGGAGAGGGGGAGTGTTGGATACATACCCGTAGGAAAGCCCTTGTAAAGCAGCAAACCCTTCAGTGAGATTTCAGCCCTAATGAAGGTCTCTGGTGACATATTTGTGTTCTTTGTTGTTCGTCCCAGTTACTCAGGGTGACAGCTGTACTCTGTACAAGGGAACATCAACTTGTCCCTATTACACCGGGGTGTGAAGAATGGTTTTATTTATTGTTTAGTCTGAGATTTAAATTCTTAAATATCTTCCTGTTCCATTAAATCATTACAAGCTGCATGTAATACTGTGAACAGTCAGGTTTATTCTCCATAGATGTTGGATATTAACGTCCCCAAGATATTTTATGAACTACATAAATAAAGAATGCCTTTATATGTGCACAATAATTTTAATCCTCTCGGCATTATTGGACCATTAATAAAGCCATGTGATTTTTCTTTTACAGTCAGCCATTGAGAAATTAACCCATGATTATCTAAACTTGTTTCACTTCCCACCACTAATTAAGGTAAGTGAGGGTTTTTTTCTTACTGAGAATATGCTTTTATCGACATATGCACCTGCCACCTCCACACCTAAATTTGCCAATGTCGGGAACTGTTGTTTGAAGTGAAATTTAATCATATCTGTCCAACAAAAGGCCCGTTGAGTGAAGCTCAGGATGTGTTTCAATTGAACACCCTTACTCCCTGAAAGTTGAAACATTAACAATACATTCATGATAAAAGCCGTCACCTTAGTGGCTGGAAGTGCCACCTCTGGCCTCCCACCTGGCTCTGGAGACCTTTGCCTGACTCATAAGTCACTGAAGGAATTCACCTACCTGAGCTCAGGATGGTCACTTGCATTTTGGGCTGGGGGGCTTATTGTTTAAACAACATATTAGTACACGTGACATTCTTTTGAATATAGTCTAAAGGTATGTGGTGTGCTTTACTATTAAATAAGTAGATACTTGCCCTTTCCTTAGATTTTTAAATTTTTTATTTTAAGAAAATACAGAGCTGGGGATCATTTTATTTCTACTGTGGTTGGTTTAACAGATGTTTGAAAACCTAAAAAGGCTTACTGCCTGCCGAAGCTTTCACATTAGGTAACTGTGCTTACTCTTCACAACACCAGTTGTTTTTATGGCTTATATTCTCACTGAACCAGTTTTTAACACCATTTAAAATGACGGAAAGACAAAGGTCTCCAATGTCTATGAAATAAGTAAATGCATATTAATAAGAATTAGAACACTTACCCTCTTTAAGAAAAAAAAACCAAAAACATTAGTGACTTGTTCCTGAATTGTCTATGCATCACTGCAGCACTTAAGAAAATTCACTTGGAATTTTTGTTTCAATTTTGATAGCAAATATCATACTACTTGGAAGCCATTCACCAGTCTTAAACCTTAAACTCACATCCCATATCTTAACCTCCAGATACCTGCTCTTAGTTCGCAGGAATCTTCTCATTCATTAACCAGTGTGGTTTCCCGCCTCTGAGCCCCAGAAGGCCCACTTGTCCTCTGCTTGGTCCTACACCCGCATACGCTCTGGGAACTGCTAATTCCTCTTCGGGAAGAGTTTGTAAATATTGTGAGTGCTGTGAAACGCTCGCGGTAAAGTCTCTCGGTGCGTCTCCAGGTGCTCGGTGCATTTCTGGGGTAAAATTACACAAGGCAAGAAGCACTTTGAAAAATGTAAACCCGTGACATTCAACCTGGAGCGTGTGAGACAAATCACTCGGGAAAGTTCTCAAAAGCTTAAGATGTCATCCCTTTGCTTTAAGTAATTGTCATTTGAAGCTTATTCCAAAAATAACCAAAAGTTAAGATATATATTAGAATGGAAAAACTGGTGCTGAGAAAGCTTCTCTTACATGAGAAGTAAAAGTAAGAATCCTATCTAGAATAAATGGTGTTTGGTTTTCTGTTTTAGGACTCAGTAGGTGAACCTGAAGAAAATGAGGAAAAAATAGTGAACCTTGAACTTGTTTTTGGTTTTCACTTGAAGCCAGAAACGGGCCCACAGGTAAATTGAATTTTAAGTTGTTTGGAGAAATTTCAACCTGATTTATTATTTTTCTCTCCTGGTGTTCTGTGGTTTTATACACCCCCTCCCAGCTGGTGACTTGACTGTGAGTGAATTCATAGACTTTATAAAATAGACTTTAGCTGAAACTCTGCCAGCTGCCTCTGCAATCCCATGTAGGAATCTTACTCTCTCACCACCCAAGTCCTTAAGGAAACAGTAAAGTGTGGATGGTGGGAGGGGGGTGAATATGGGTTGTTGATGCTACTTTGCATCGCAGCTGCTCGTTTCCTGTTTCTTAAGGGGAAGCAGTTTTTAATAGCAAGAGTAAAACAACTCTGAGAATGGAACAGTAGGCAACAAGAAACTCAAATGATTAGCTCTAACTAGGGCAGCAGGACATTTGACCAAGACTCATTCAGGCAAGCTTTCACTCTATGTCATATTTAAAGTCTGGAAAACTCCTTTGGCCCAGGCAGCATATGAACTGGAATCATAATAGGATTGCGTTACTTTGGATTCCCACAGATAACTAGCAATAAGCATACCTTCTAATTGTGCATATATGACGTTCCAGGTATGCAGTACTGAGGTGCTGATGTTGTTTCCACCCATTTACAAATGGGGAAACTGAGGCTCTGAAAGATAAGATAACTTGTCCAAGGATTACATGGCTAGCAAGTAGCAGAATAAGGGTTTGAATGTAGGCCTCTCAGACCCCAGAACTAAGCTTTTAACTACTGTACGATTTGTACCTTTCCTTGGAGGCAGCCAGAGAGCTTGTAAAATGCAGCTCCTCCAAACATGTCAAACTCATGGCCCACAGGCCACAAACGATGCGTGTGGCCCAGCAGTGAATTTGACATGGTTGGTAGCAAGTTGCTCTAGTAAGACTGGCCCACTGGCTCTTCACTAATTAAAGGAGACCGAACCAGGCCATTCCTGGAACTAGTGCTTGGGAATGAATCAAAATTGTTGCAAAGGGTTGAATTTTCACCAGGAGCTTCCAAAGATGCTCTTTCTAGACACCTGGCAGAGTGTCTTTCCTGCACTGCTGCAGCTGTATTGATGCTTTTGCTGAAGGGAAATATTTACTTCCCTTGTTTTAGCTACATAACTTGGTTGAGTGAGAGCTGCTCTCTCTTCAGGTGTCCTGTCTATGAATATTTTTCTTTTCCCTCTGCAAATGGGTCATTGTCTACTCATGCCTGTTGTTAGAAACAGCCACAGAAAGGAGGAAGGACAGTAAGTTCCTCTCTCTCCGACAGCAAGCACAGGCCCTTCTAATCCTGAGATACAGTAGCAGTGAGCACCTTTGAGCCCATCTCATGTTAAACAAATTGCACATTTTAATTTGCCTTCTTTAGTATCCTCGGCCTCATGGCACTTCATTGATGAGTACTCTGCGTTTAAATGTTTTTATGGCTTGTAGGTGATAAGAGAAGAAAAAAGAATTTTCTTGAAACACTTAGTAAAGGGTAGTCTCAACCAAGAAAATAATTTTCAACCAACAAAGAAATGATTTGTTAATGTGGATAATTAAAAAATAATTGTTTAGTAAATATTAAAGCTATAAATGACATTGGATACCAAATACAGCGGTCTATTTTTGACCATAATTGTGTAGACTTCTTGAGTCATTGGTCTTGAGTCACAAGGCCTAAAATCACCGTAACCTTTGATAGTCTGCTGATCCGTGGTCACCTTGTGCAGGAATTTCTCCCATTCCTTCAGCGCACATTTACTGAGGACTGCCAGTGTGCCTGGCTCTAGGCTAAATACTCCATGATACAAAGTCAAAAAGTACAGACGGCTTGCAGGGAGCTCATAGCGTATCAAGCTGTGGCAATGCAGTGCAAAGGGTTCAAGGACACTCTGTCTCAGACTTTGTCATTAGCTGGAGATGGCGGAGTGGAAGGGAGGAGCCGGGATGGTACCAAGGATTTAGCGTGGCAGCAGGACAGGTGATGTTACAGTGTAACAGGTCAAAAGTGAAAGGTACAATGTGGGTGTAATGCCAAGGTGCTAACAGTATAAAGAAGCAACTGAAATGGGTGCGTTTAACTAGGCAAAGCTTTTTTGGAAGGGATGAATTTTGAAAGGGGCTTGAAAGGGTTGTTTGCAAATAATTCCCTGAATATATTGTTTAAAGCTTATGCTTAGAGAGTACTTCTTTCTAAAGAGCGAAAGTTATTTCATAAATGTCATCTCATTTACTCCCCTGGCATTTCTGTGAGATGCATAAGGCACAGTATTGTCATCGCTGATTAGAAAACTGATAGAAAGCTAGTGTAAGCTGAGGTGAGGACAGAGCTGAGTCCAGAAGTTACATCTTTATTATCACCTCTGTATTAAACATGTGCTCTCTCTCATACCAGACCCAAGGTTTCTGAGCTATTTGTAAATTTTCATAAGCTAATACTATAATAAATTACTCTCCAGTTCTAAACTAGATGGTTATGCCAGCCTATGCCCTTACATTGTGTAATATTTCTCACAAAAGCACTGTAAATTGAAATTCCTGTTCCCCACATGAAAATTTTGTTACTTTGACCCTTAAAGGTGGACCTGGAAAAAGACATCCTCAAAATCCCAGTTAAGGGCCGGGGGGAAAAAAGAGATATATGTACTAATCTTTGTAATACTTTATGTAAATATATATATGTATTCCCAATTAACTGTGTTCTTACATATCCATCTTCATGGAAAAGATAGAGCCTTTGGCCTATTTCCATGACCAGAGTGAGTTACAATAGGACATTGAGCTTCAGAAAGTCTTTCCAAACCTGAGTTTGTATATCCGGGAAATTTGCTGGTCCATTTCACCTCTTCTTTTACAAATAAAATGAAAGATGTGTTCTAATGACAACCACTAGGGATAATGTATGGCAGTGGAAATAGTAGCTACCTTTTCCCTTTGCACCTGAGAAGGACCACCAGCTAAATATCACTTACAATTGGAATGTCAGCTAAGTAACTGACCTACTAAGAGGAAACCATGAAAATATGACCTTATATACAAATATATGAAGAGGAAAAGCCTTTCATTGAAAGAACTGTCAGCCTTTTGATCGAAGAATTCATACTAACATTTTTTTCCTACTTATTTGTTTGTTCGTTGGTTGGTTTATTTATTGTCTAATGTTTTACATTTGTCTCCTTTTCCCCCAATTGACTCCCCACCCCCAGCCATTCCCATCCTGGGCAAGCCCCCACCACCCTAGTGTCTGTGTCCATTGGTTCTGCTAATATGCATGCATACAAGTCCTTTGGTTGCTGACTAACCCACCCCCCTACCATTTGTCTCTGGATCTATTCTTGTTCATCAAATTATGTTGATCATTACATCCCATATATGAGTGAGATCATGTGATATTTATCTTTCTCTAATTGGCTTATTTTGCTTAGCATAATGCTCTCCAGTTCCAACCATGCTATTGCAAATGGCAAAAGTTCTTCCTTTTTTATAGCAGTGTAGTATTCCATTGTCTATATGTACCACTTTTTTTTTTAATCCACTCATCTGCTTAGGTTGTTTCCAAACATTAGCTATTGTAAATTGTGCTGCTATGAACATAGGGGTGTATACATCCTTTCTGATTGGGGTTTCTTGGGATATGGTCCTAGAAATGGGGATATGGGTCAAATGGGAGTTCCATTTTTAACTTTTTGAGGAAACTCCATACTGTCTTCCACAGTTGCTATACCAGTCTGCATTCCCACCAGCAGTGAAGGAGAGTTCCTTTTTCTCCACATCCTCACCAGCACTAGTTGTTTGTTGATGATAGCCATTCTGATAGGTGTGAGGTGGTACCTCATTGTCATTTTGATTTGCATGTCTCGGATGATGACAGACTTTGAGCATGTTTTCACGTGTCTCTTGGCTTTCTGAGTGTCCTCTTTTGAAAAGATTCTATTTAGGTCCTTTGCCCATTTTTTGATTGTTTATTTTCCTTTTGTTGAGTTGTATGAGTTCCCTGTAAATGTTGGAGATTAAATCCTTATCAGTGATATCATTGGCAAATATGTTCTCCCGTGCAGTGGGCTTTCTTGTTGTTTTGTTGATGGTTTCTTCTGCTGTGAAAAAGCTTTTTATTTTGATGTAATCCCCTTTGTTTATTTTCTCCTTAGTCTCTGTTGCCTTATGATCTGTGTCTGTAAAGATATTTCTATGACATATGTCTGCAATTTTGCTGCCTATAAAGTCTTGGAGGATTTTTATGGTTTACCGTCTTACATTCAAGTCCTTTGGCCATTTTGAGTTTGTTTTTGTGTATGGTGTAAGTTGGTGACCTAGTTTCTTTTTTCTTTCTTTTTCTTTTTTTTTTTTTTTGCATGGATCTGACGAAATTTCCCAGCACTGTTTATTGAAGAGACTGTCTTGACTCCATTGTATGCTCTTGCCTCCTTTGTCAAATATTAATTGAGCATAATGGCTTGGGTCTAATTCTGGGTTCTCTGTTCTGTTCCATTGGTCTATATGTCTGTTCTTGTGCCAATACCAGGCAGTTTTGAGAAACATAGCTTAGTAATATAGCTTGATATCTGGTATTGTGATCCCTCCAACTTTGTTCTTTCTCAGGATTGCTGTGGCTATTCAGGGCCTTATTTATTCCAGATGGATATTTGGAGAGTTTGTTCTACATCTTTGAAGTATGCCGTTGGTATTTTAATGGGGATTGCATTGAATCTGTAGATTGATTTGGGTAGTATGGACATTTTAATGATATTGATTCTACCAATCCATGAACATGGTATGTTCTTCCATTTGTTTATGTCTTCCATACTAATATTTTTTAAGCCTTATTTATAGCCAGATGAATTATGACACCAAAGTGAGGTTGCTTTGTCCAACTGAGCAAAGCCAGTCACATGTGAGAGCTTGTGCCTGCTACTGTGGTCAAGAGCCACTGTGCTTGCCCAGATCTTAGTCCTTGCTGACATACCCTTCTGGAGGACCAGGTTCTCACCAGACCCTAGCACCATCTGTACTTTAAGATTCTTCCACAAATGAAATAGCCATTTCCCTTCCTTTCCTTTACTTTTTTGAGACAATCTGGCACAGAAAATGATTGGGCTAAAGGCTTCACTCACTGAAATTTTAAATTAAATTAATAATTAGTGAGAATGCATTTTACCTATTTACCTGACCTATTTCTAAAAAGTACAATTAATTATTAATTATTAATTGAAGTAGCATTGTATGTTGAGGCAGCCTTGAAGTTATGACCATGGAATTAGTAGAAATTGGGTCTTTCTCAGCTCAAGTTTCCTGTGCTAGGGGCTTGAAATGCCTATGATAATTATTGTTATTTTTTACCTCTGGCAGACACTATGGCAACTACTTTGCAAACATTTTTCTCATGTAATTTTACAACCCACCATCACAGGGAGCATTATCCTTTATCATCCCTAGGAGGGACCTGAGGAAGGGAGAGGTCAAGATTTTCATCCAGAGTCCCTACCTGGTAAGGAGCAGACTCAATGCAAGGACGGAACCATATTGTTATACTTCCTCTTTTTTGGAAGTATCATATTAATAATAAAAAAGCAAAAATTGTTGGTCAGTTAATACTAAATTGCCACTTTGTTTTGTGTGGAAAGTGCCTTGTGTTTGTAATCTAAGGCCTTTAAAAAAAAGTGTTTTTACTGATTTCAGAGAGAGAGAGAGAGAGAGAGAGAGAAATATCATTATTGAGGGAGAATCATTGATTGGCTGCATCCTGAACACCCCTACGGGGATCAAGCCTATAACCTGGGCATGTGCCCTGACTGGGAATTGAACCATGACCTCCTAGTTCATGAGTGGACGCTCAACCACTGGGCCACACAGGCCGGGTATAATCTAAGGCCTTTGACTTGGCACAAAGGAAAGGGGGATCCCAGAATCTCAGGCAGCTTCGTGCAACCACCCTTTTTCATTGAAATATTCTGCTGCATAGAGTTTATTATTATATCTGTAAGAAACTCACCAGTCAGGAATATTGATTCTCAAATTGCCAAGGAATAAACTATCAAATCACCCAGCAGTTTTCTCACTAAGATCTTTCTGAGACTTCGTGCCATAAAAATGCAAAAGCAGAGTTACGAAGGAACTATCTGGGAGGCCATTCATTCCTTGTTGGCAGTCACACACTTTGTTCCTCGCCATCCTGATGTCCTCCTTTTCCCAGTGAGGCAAGGAAACCTGATTGCGGCTGGGCCCCTGTGGGTCCACGCTGATTACCTGCCATAGAGAAGAGACTGGGGTTGGAAAAGCTCCAGAAACAGCAATGTCTCCCCCAACACCGGCTTCAGAGGCCCTTATGCAGACTTAGGTTTCCCCACCCCAGGCCGTCCCACCAGACGACCATCTCTTCCGGTTTCCTTTGAGCCATATTTCGAAGGGGCCTGTTTAGAAGAGAGGGAAGCAGCACTAACTGCCCATCAGAGCGAAGGCTTTTCCTGTTTTCTCCCACGTCCTCTTTCCACGCCGTTATTGTCCCCTTCTCCCACTCCCACTCTCCGGCTCTTTCATCTATAGGTTAAAAAGCTGCTTGTTACAAATACTTCCCACTTACTATTGTGCTTTTAGGTCTTTATTAGATTGCTTTATAAAATGTTGCATGTAATAAACTTAATTGAATCCCCAGGCCCTTTCTCACAGCACTATGAATATCAAAAATGGTCAAATAGGGCTTTTTTTCCTTATTGTGTAATTTTTATAAATGGATAAACATGAATAAAATAACAGGGCACAAAGAAAAGAATTTTGTAAGGAAGTAAAAAGCCAACACCTTTTGTAAATTTCAGAACAGCTCAAACCAGCACTTTCTTTACCCTTATATATCTTGCATTCATTAAAAATTCAATGTAAGGAAATTTATTTCCCACGTTCAGCTATTTTGAGGGGGAAATATTTGTACACGCATGTGTTTGTGTGACTTAGTACATAAGCTTGCAGTGGTAGGGTCCTATAGGAAATCCAATTTTAATTGACAGTGAAGGAACAAATTCAGTTTGGAATTTGACTACACAACATGCTGCTGATTTCTAATTAGAGCGTAAAGATAAACGTCAATTGGGTGGGGCAGTGGCCTATGCAACTAAGTGGACCTGGGAGAGGTGCTTAGTACATACTTGCCAGTGAGGTGTGGGAATGGCATGCCAGAAAATGTCTAACAACTGGGAAAAGCAGCCCTCACTTGTAGTGTTTGCAGATTTCCACGGTTTAAATAAATCCTCCCACCACGGCCAAGATCAAGTTACCAGTCTGACATCACTGAACTTGGAGGCAGGGAGGGATGTGAGCAGTCGTACCCTGAGAGCTGGCTCCAGCTCACCGTTCGATCACTCTAGGTCTTCTTAGTCAAGATTCTGAATTCCTTTTAAAAATAGCTCATAGAAAGGATCTTATGAGAAGACTTTGGTCTGAACAAATTGCAAGTACACCGTTGCTGGTTTCCAGCTGTAATTATATGCGGAGTTAGTTGAAAGAGAGCTCGAGCCTTCCAGTAACTCTCTCGTTGGCTTAGTCACCTTGAGTCACACTGGCTCATATGGATGCACTAACCATATTGTATGCATTAAAGGTTAGCATTTGAGTTCGTATTCAAGTACTTATGGAAATAGATAAACAACATTTTAATTTGTGATAGTTTCTTAAGATGTTGGAACAGTTGTAGTTGTTGATGCCATGATGTTGATAATAGCAGAGAAGATGTCTGCTTTTACACGCAGGTTTCCCAAAGCCTCTGGGGCTCATTGAAAGTTCGGCAGAGAGAAGACTTCAGTAACTCACTGTGACCTGTGTTTTCTGAACCAACAATTAGGTCTTGAGCTGTAAGAAGGAGAGGTCGTTTGAAATGAATTTAAAAGCAGCATATTGTAAAAGCAAAGATGTATGACGACCGTGTCAATCGTGGACGTTAGCATTTGGACTGAGAATAGCTCAACTGGTAAACAATGCCTATTAACTAGGCTAGTGGTTCTTTAAAAGCATATTTCTTGCCCCAGCCGGTTTGGCTCAGTGGCCTGGAGACTGAAGGGTCCCAGGTTCTACTCTGGTGCAGGAGGCAGTCGATCATTGATTCTCTCCTTATCATTGATGTTTCTATCTCTCTCTCTCCCTCTCCCTTTCTCTATGAAATCAATAAAAATATATTAGAAAAAAATTATATTTTTTGGAGTCATGGAAGGTGAGAGGAGAATTTAAGATATAAAACAGCTGTTTTTATATTTTGAGGGTCCTGGGTAAAAGTCCTTTTGCAGCCCATTTCTCAGTATTAAAAAAAAAAAAAATTTAAGCAATAGTTAGGTAAGCCAAACCACATTCTATATTTATTAAGAAATTCAGTCGGCGATAGAAAAGATTCTTAATTATTCAAAAATCAATAGCAAGATTTACTATTCCTTTTCTCCAAGATGAATACCTAGTACCTTTCAATTTCAAATACAGTTTTTAAAAAATAAAAAAGCCCTTTTCAAACATGTCAAGTAACATCCACACCATTTCAGGTAGTCAAGTGTCTCATACATCATACGAAAGTGTGTCTCACTTGATTTCACTTGATTTTTCCATCAGCCCCAAATCTCCTTTTTCATACATAACTCAAATAACAACCCCCCAAAAAGCAATATAACAACCTTATCTCCACTGGTGTCTAGTTGGCACCAATCTGCCCTGACCTTAGACACAAGCCATTGTTAAGGGTGTAACACATTTACATATTTTGCAATAAAACATCAGTTATTTGCATTACTGTGTCAAGTTTTATTTGATTCTTTCACCTAAAAATGACTCATTTTCCTTTCTTGTATTTTAAAAACCAACTACTCTAAGCTTGTTTGAGAATAATCAAAAATTGCCCATTTAGCTAGAAGTCATTTTCTTTTCAAAAGGCAAATGTTATTTAATCTTTCAGCTGTGCATTGTGCCATCATAAATACTTTCTTTTCAGCACAGTTGTGGGGACTGAAATGAGCCCACTAATTGCCTCCCATTTCGACTGACATGTGGTGGTTTAGTGGAAAGAGAGCACAGCAGGGAGAAGGAAATAGGAGGCTGAGAAAATGAGAGCTAATTATTTTCACTGCCTCATGTCAGGCTCTGTGTCAGCCTTGTTTTTACAAACTGGAAGGTTTAGCACTAAATAAAACAAACTGGCGTCATGTTTTTATATACTGGCAGTGTCATGGAAGCAGCTGCACATCTCAAAGACAATATAATGCCTGCGTTCGCATGGACACCATCTGACAGACACTGTGAGCCACAGCTAATGAGGACATCACAGTGGTGCCAAGTGAAAGGTGCTGAATTATGTATGATTCTTCATCAGTACAGCAATAGTCCTGTACATCATTATGAGACATTGTTTTGCTGAAGAGATGAAAACATTCTTAGTTCCAGACCCTGCAACCTATACGCGCCGAAAGAGGTTATTAATGGAATTTTTAGGAAGAGTTTCTTGTGCATTTCGTTTTGGTAGAAAAACAAATCTCGTGGGACAAAGCCATGGTGGGTCACGACACTGTACAGATAAAGAAGAGGAGCAAATTAACCAGACTTGCATTATCTTCCTTTTAAAGGCAGCATCATGAATTCGAGTGTAGCGGGGTGATACATAAGGATAAATAACCCAGGTGCTAGCGCGGATGCTCCCCTCTCCTGCCTTTAAAACAGCAGGTTCCAGCAGCTGAGCTAGATAATAGCAATGCATGTAAAGACGCCTTTGGAGGCCTAAATCACCTACATCTCACTACTTTTAATACCAGCGTGACCAAGATCTCTCTCGTATTTTTATTTCATCTTGCATTTCTTCTTACGTCGCACAACAGTCAGTCGCCTGCTATGAGATTGTTTCCTTTTCTTCCCCCCTCTTGAATCTTAAAAAGTTTATTCCGACCTCTGTGTTTTGTATATTTTAAAACGTTTCCTCGGTACAGGCCTTTGTAAGGTGGAGGGGCATCTTTGCTAGAATTCTGAGCGATCTCTGATGATTTTACTTTTCCTCTGTTCGTGGGGGACAGATGCGGGATTGATGGGGACTTTAAACAGCAGTGTGCCTACCATTAGACAGACATGCCCAGCACTTAAACCCAATTCCAGCGCAGCTAAGTGAATTTTCTGCAAATCTGCATATTCTGAGCCTCAGTCTGCTCATCTAGAAAATGGTATCTATGAGAAGATAAATCTGGGAAGATTAAGTAGCATGGCTTAACTTCAAAAACCCATCTGGAAACAGCTGGATATATACAGTGTATTCTGTAAATTCCAGCTCTGTGAAGTTCTGGAGAAGGCAAAATTAATCGATGGTGATAGGAATTGGGGCATTTTCTAGGGAAGTGAAAATAACTTGCTTGTTTGTATGGTTACACTGGTGTATACATCAGTCAACATTTATTAAACAATGTACTTAAGATATTGCACTTTATTGTATGCAAATTATACCTCAATAAAAAAATACATTTAAAAAATGTTGTCTGCAGCCTTCAGGTAAAGGTGATCTGCAAGAGCCTGAAAGCCTGATTTGGAGTCTGTTTCCTTCTGAAATGTCCTGAAAAATCTTGGCCTTAGATGTTTAAAGACTAATCTATAGTGTTCGTATTTGCAATAAAGAGTTGATAGGAAAAAATTAGAGAGAGATTCTATTCCCTGAGTTGCCCAGAATTTAATATTTAAAGTTTAATTTTTGTACTTTCTTCAATTCCTTTTCCCATTTGGAAAATGTATTGCTATCTTGATTTGTGTGTGTGTATGGGAGGGTGAGGGGGAGAGCAGGGATATCTATGTTTGGCATCGCTTATACGCCAAAGAATTTTAAACAGCTTGCAAAGAACATAATAATGATTTCTTAGTAAGACATACTTTAGCATTAACTGAGTGTTGTTTAGAATGTTGTCTTTACAGGGTTAATAGTTTCTGTTTTACTTGGCCAGTAATCTTAAATCAGAAAAAATTTCATAAAGTTGGCAATGCTGAAGCAGTTCAAAGGGGATGAATGCTTGCTTGTCCTCCACCTACCATGCGCTTGCTCTTTAAATTATGCAGGTATTTCAGCAGCTGCCCAGATAAATGGCACTTAGTGGTATTCTGAGCACCCAATAGCACTGTCACTTTTTCATCAGTTTCAAATGCAAAAATCCCCCTCTCCTCAACAAAATTCCACATATTTCTTGTAGATTTGCATTGGGAGGCAGATAATCTCGCTGATAGAAAGGTGTGGATAGCTGTTCTTTTGCTGTTCAACAAAGAGCTTCCCAGTGTCCAGCTCTGCTCCCGTCATCAGCGTCTTTTCCCTATTGAACAGTAATCAGCATCCCCTAGAACTGCGTGTCAAGGTGCAGATCTGAGCAGTGGGAATGTCCTAGATTGTGGGAATCTAGTTAGGAGATTAAAATCCATGGTAGCCAGGACCTGTCCCGTAATCTGTTTATGTAACTGGACGGGACTGGGTTGCTGCTGGTTTGGGAAGTAGAAGTCATGCCTGGACACAAAGCCCTTTATGCTAGGGCTGCAAGGAAGTTAGCCAGATCAGCCAATAAGGAGCATACAGACAGTGGGATGGGTAGCACTGTATACACTTTTATCAATGGTCTTTTTCAACAATTGGGGGAGAAATTGGCCATGTTGGACCTGTTAGAGACTCTGTATTTCAATCTCTGCCATGGAGCCCTAAAATGGAATTCATTGAGATAATTTAGACTATTTATTGATTTTGGAAGATAAAAGTCCTCTGTACTGTAATTCTTACTTTTGTTAACCCATAACACGGATTGTTCAGGGTTCAGAAAAGACTGAGGGGAAACCTGCTCTCATATAGTAGACCACCTCGGTTCAATTCTGAGCTCCACAACTTGCTGTCTTGGTCAAATACCTCATCTCTGCATGTTTTAGTTTCCTCATCTGAGGTAAGGCTCTCCGGCTGTCAATCACTGTTCATAGCCATTGTGCCTCCAGATGATGTTCCCATCGGTAGGGCCGCATCGGGATTCATTGACACAGGAAAGAGAAGAGCTGGTGTTGTTGTTTCATCCATCTATGTAAGAAGGTACAAGTTTGCTCCTTCTTTGATTTTTTTCATAAAATCAATCAGTGTTATATTGCCACCTGGCTGCACCTTCTTTTTTTCCAACCTTGGTCAATCCCTGGCATTAGAGATATTTAGTGTTCTCTGGATCCCCAAATTCATGCCCAAGTAAGATGCTCTGACCCAGCCTGTCTGCTCTGGCCAGATCCCAAGTCTAGGCACTCTTCGTACCTTCTTGCCAGGGAACACTCATTACCTTCTGGCCCATTCCCTTAGATGGCTGCTAGATGACGGGCCAGGCAGTCCAGTAACAAACTGGAGATCTGTTGGTAACCAATATTAGTAACGATAATAATTACTCCTCTTTGAGCTCCTTTTTTGGCTCTGACACTGTGCTGGGAACTTAATTTACATTATCTCATTTAAACCTCAGACAGCACAACAAGCCATTTGTAAATAAAGAACACTAAGGCTCTGACAGGATATATAACTTGGCTAAGGTTGGGAGAGAAGAAAATTGAGGGGATTCAAACCCATGTAGTTGGATTTTAGATGTGGAGTCTTTTATCTCCCCTCCTGCTGCTCCCCTAGTAAATGGCTTAATGTATCATTCTTTCCTATATTGCTTCCATTTTAAAAGAATTCCTCAAAATCTTCAACCAAATGAGTGAATAACAGGGCTATTTCAGACCACCATGGGTGAAATGCTTTGGAACCCCACAGACTCTCTCAAAATGCAGTTACCTGCTTTTGATTTCTGCTTGTCAGGATTGGGAGTCATTCTCACACGTCCAAAGTGACTCTAGAATGTTTCCGATTCAAAAATCAATACCCACCTTTCTGTCACTCACGTCAAGCCAAAATCAATAGTTCACCCTGGTTAAACTGAATGGTTTTTAAAACAGAGCCCTCATTCCCATGACCTGGTCCCTGTCACTACCAAGGAACTGAAAAGGTAGCAATTGTTCATGTCAAAATCTATATTGGGCTTGTAAATATGTGGAATGGTTACTTTTAGTGATGTTACTGACGATTCAATTCATCTTATTTGTATTAAAACCTTTTCAGTGGTCAACTGTGTAAGAACTCATCCCATGGCATTCCATCTGGAGTTGAATTCCTGTGGAATTCAATAACTTGTTTAAATCCTAGGAGTTGTGGAGAATGCTCATTGACACCGTGTGACTCACTGGGTAACAAAAATACCAGGAATACTTTAGGGTAATTTGAAATTGAGCAAAAGTTAAAGAATTTCATTTCTTTGTGGATTACTTTGCTTAAGTAGACGACAGTTGAATCATAGAGGCCCTGAAAATACCTAAGAGTAATAGCAGGGCATTGACAGATTAAGTTAATAATTCAAGTAAACAATGCTATTCTCTTTCCTTCTTACCCAGCTTTGTAACAAGCAGTAACCTGCTTTTTAATGAATGGAGAATGCCACCCTTGTCTTATAACTGCCTTGATTCTACTCTTATTGCTTCTGCAGCCATTTTCCTTTATGGTTCAGGCGAAAGGCTTTCTTTCAGATAAGGGAAACAGGGAATTTAGAAAGTAGAATGTCTATAACGCTATTGTGTAGATCTTTGTTTCTCCAACTTAGACTTTGAGAAACAAAGAAGCAGTTGCCCTAGGGCAGGACCGATAGCCACGTGATGTTTGGGTCCTTCTCCCTCCTGCCTGTGTCAATAGCTGGTCCCATTGTGGAGCTCCCCAAACCATCCAGTGAGTCCATCCTTCCACCCTTCCCAACTGGCCTTCCCCATTGGCTTCTCCTCCGACTCTGGAGCCAGGCAGCCTTGTGCTGTTATCATCCCACCTCCACCACTCATTGGCTAGGAAACTCTTGGGAAAGTCCTTCATCTGTCTGAGGCCCATTTTCCTCTTACCTATTTTAGGAATATCAACTAAGTAAGTTGATGTCAACTGCATAAACACCCAGCAACATGCCTAGAGCACAATAAGCATTCCACAACTGCGAGTCCCTTCCTGTCAGCCCCTTCTCACTGTAGAGTTTCTCTGAGCATGTGTACTTTGGGGAAATGAGGTCTCAGAGTACTTGGGCTGTGAGATGCGAGAACCAAGCACAGGGAATCAGGCATTTGCGCGTAGTTCAGGGTCTTTTGACTGTGCTTTGACTAACTTAATTCCAAAACTTGACAGGTAAGAGAAACAGAACTAAATAAACTCAGTTTGTTGAAGGCTTTTTATTCCAGCCACTGCCTTGAGTCTGTTTCGGAGAAGAGCAATCGAGACTCCCAAGAGTCATTATCCTGCCCAGTTACCTCTGGGCCCAAGTCGTCACGGAAGCAGTGCCTCCAAAACAAATACTAACAGATGTGTCAATTTTGAGTGACTAGTTTGAGTTCTGTTAGCCAAGAGCTAGATTTTCATATTTTTTAATAAACCTTTCCCATCACTGATCGTCTCTCCTTCTTGTGCCTGTGACTGGGGAAAGCAGGTGACCCCCCTCAGGCCTGGGCTCCTCTTGGTTCTGCAATTCTTCTACAGGTTTTCCTAAGACATCAGGCTCCGTGGCTTCCTTGTGAAGCCAACAGTTTTTCAACAGCCTTTCTGTTAGTCTCTTTCATAACCATGTTGTCTGGGCTTGCTAAGGAAGCATTCCAGGGCTAGGGCTACGACAGCATTTTCTAGTTTCAGCACGTAAGGTGCTCAGTACTTTATTCTTAATCTCTCAGAATCCTTCAAAGAATATAAGAAAGAAGGGGAATTTATAGTCCAGGGGTCAAATCTGATGCAAAGACATGAGTTTACTTTTCCTTTTGATTGTACACACAGTACTTATCCCACACCATATTATATTGTTCATATTGCAAAGTTGAAAATGTTTATAGTGAATCTCCATATACCCACCTCCACAATTCAACCATCAACATTTTACTCTACTTGCTTTATCACCTATCTGTCCACCTATCAGTCCTTATTTTTGTGCATTTCAAAGTACTTTACAGACATCAGTACACTTTCTCCTAAATATTTCTATATGCTAGAGTTCAATGAGAAATGTGCACATCTCAATATGCAATTGCTTACTTAATGTTTATACCTATATAACCCAAACCCCCATCAGTAGAGCATTCCCACTCCCAGAAAGTTCCTCATGCCCCTTCCCATTCAATCCCATCTGTAGAAGCAACCACTGTTGTGAATTTTTTCCATGATAGATTGGTTTTGTCATATAAATGGAATTCTTAGTATGTTCTTTTTGCAGAAGACTTTCACTCACTGTAATGTTTGTGTGATAGATCCATGTCATTACGTGCATCAGTAATAGTTCCTTGGTATTGCTGAGTAATATTCCATTCTATGAATATACAACAGTTTATCCTTCTGCTGATGAATACTCGGCCTGCTTCCAGCTCTTTGGCTGTCATGAGAAAGCTAATCAGAACACTGCTGTGCAAGTCTTTTTTCATTTCTCTGGGGTAAATACCTAGGAGAAGACTTTGTGGGTCATAGAGTAGGTGTATGTTTATTTTTATAATAAATTGCCAAAATTTGTTTCCAAAATAATTATACCATTTACACTCCCATTGGTAATCCAGTAGCTCCAAATTCTGGCTACCATTAGATATTATCAATCTGAGCCATCTGGTAGTTGTATAGTGTATCTAATTGTGGTTTTAATTTAAAGTCCTCTGGTGACTAATGGTATAGTAAAGCACTGTGTCATTACATGGTTCTTTTCCTGAAAATTTAACATGCCGTCATTTAAAAAACCAAGGGTTTTCACGCAAGAATCCAGATACCTGGTTTTTCATGAAACATTAAAGGACTTAGCAACACTAGGCTTGTATTCCCATAATAGAAATCAAAAGTGAGTTCAAAATGATTAATAATGATGAAAATAGGTTTGTATTCCACATGCGGACAATCAACAGAGCTGAGTGGTGGCTGTTGTTCCTTTAGGACAGTTGCCCTTTTGTTCCCTAGAGTCCCTACCCTTCCCATAACTCCCCAGTACTTGGTTAGGCCAATTGTCATACATCATCACATTTGTGGTATTGTCTTCCTTCCTGTTAAAAGGAAAGCGAGGCCCTGACCAATTTGGCTCAGTGGATGGAGTGTCAGCCTGTGGACTGAAGGGTCCCGGGTTCGATTCTGGTCAGGGGCATGTGCCTTGGTTGTGCAGGAGGCGGCTGATCGATGTTTCTCTCTCATCGGTGTTTCTAACTCTGTCTCTCTCCCTTCCTCTCTGTAAAAAATCAATAAAATATATTTTTTTAAAAAAGGAAAGTGAGTTCTTCCTTGAACCCATGTCATTATCAATACTAGAAAAGGGAAAGGTAGATCAAGAGGGCTTTTTTAAAAAAAAAAAAAAAAAAAAGTGGAAAGACTATATCTCTTTGTGTCAATGAAAAAAATATTTCTAAGTTTAATATGTAAATTAAATGGGTCACTTTTGAAAGATTATAATTTAAGGCTCCATAATGCAACTACCTGGCTTTACTCATTTTAATTATCTGCCTGGCTCCTTTAGGACTTGGAGTTTGCAACCCCTATAATAGAATACTTACATTGATAAATTATGTCTCAAGACTGCCCTCACTGGAGGTTATTTAGCTATGTAGAGAGATTTAATTTCATGTCTTTTATTGAAATGGGGGAGAAAAAAAAGAAACACTCCAGTAATACTTTATTTAAAACTAGAGGCCTGGTGCATGACATTCATGCACTGGGGTGGGGAAGAGTCCCTCAGCCTGGCCTGTGCCCTCTCTCAGACCAGAACCCCTTGGGGGACCCCTTTGCTACTGCACCTGCCAGCTGTGAACCCATCTTCTGGCTGAGTGGTTCTTCCCTTGTGGGAATGCACTGACCACCAGGGGGCAGCTTCTGCATTGAGCATCTGTCCCCTGGTGGTCAGTGCACATCATAGCGATTGGTCATTCCGCTGTTCAATTTGCATATTAGGTTTTATTATATAGGATACTTCATGTGTTATAAAACATTGAAACTAAAAAAAATTTTTTTCACTTTCTCAAATTCTGTAATTTTGTTTTTAATTCCAGGACTGTAAGTGGAAAATGTATATGGAGATAGATGGGGATGAAATTGCAATAACCTACATCAAAGATGTGACATTCAACACTAACCTACCTGATGCAGAGATTTTAAAGATGACAAAGGTAGGGTTCTATTTACGGCTTACAAGCTTTTATGAATTCACCGATATCAAACAAAGACATTAAAATACCCCAGCAGTGCTTTTGTGCTGTTGATGCTCACATCAGCTGAGCCTCAAGCTGGCTGTTGAAAGGAACATTTTATTTAGCAGATTGAGATCATAATAGTTTTTTGTTAAAATTCCACTTATGCTGTGTGAGCTGAAAAGTATTACAGAAGGTATCATTTAATTTTTTTCCTACATTTCTTTATGCTCATTCTGTCATTTACTAAAGGAAAGAAAATGCTAAAGATGAAAATATTTACCTCAAATTTTGGCTCATTTTAAACTTTGGAAAACTTGTAAGGAGGAAGGTTTTCTTGGTTGTGCTCAGTTTCTTGAAGGGCATGTGTTGAAGTCTTCACAGCTTCTTGAAGTTCACACCTATGAATCCCTGGAGAGCATGTTCCTGCTTTAGGGTCACTGGTGGAAGCCTGCCCATTAAAACACTGGAGAAAGACTTAAATGCTTGGCTTCTCCTAAAAATAAAATAAAATAAAGACTGTCGAATCTCAAAGGGAAGGCAAGGGTGGGTGGATGGGAAGAGATTAATCAAAGAACTTGTCTGTGTCCATGACCCATGGATACAGACAATAGGGTGGTGAAGGCCTTGGGGTGGGGGTGGGGCATGCTAAAAGGGGTCAAAGGGGGGGGGGAGGGACAGCTGTAATACTTTCAACAATAAAGGTTTTTTTAAAAACTCAATAAAGAAAGAACTTGGGGGGAAATTTTCAATTCTGTGCCAATCACACTGAAAATATATATATGAGGCTTAAATTGTAGAAGGTCAACAACAGCCATGGTATCAATAGGACTGTCACCCTGAACTTCACATGTGCCATTAACTCTTGTACACTCTTAAGTGTGTATTTGGTGTTAGTGAAGGAAATGGGGTTGGCAGCAAAGAACCAGGGTTCACCCACGTGGGAAGTGAAAAGCCACATCATTAGACTTGGAAGGAAATGTGTCCCCTTCCCAGGCATCACATTGCTAAACTCCCAAATCCTTTTAATTTAAAATTGCTAAACTCCCAAATTCATCAAGTAGATTGTTTTAATATTCATTGTTAGATTTCCCTGAGTAATGGAGTTGTTTCAATGGTGTTATTTACCTGTAAAGGTTATGATCTGGTTGCAACTTTCCTTGATTTTGTTGGGACATATTGCTGTGACATCTTGAAGACTGGACAGGTACTTCTCTCCTCCCTACCTGTGCCGGCTCTGGTTGCAACAGTTGTTCTTGCTTCCGTGTCATTTAGGATCCAAGCCACTGCCTGCCAAGGGAAGGAAGGTGTTCAGGGCAGAAAGACCAGGGCGGAGGTGTTAAATCAAATACAAGTGTTCCTGCTATAATGCCATACGTACATTCCTGTTGAACTGCATCGTCTGCAAAAACCACACACCAACATTAATAGGGCTTTTAGGGAAAATAGAATTGGGGCAGACCACTCAAAATATGTAGAATTTTTTAACACCATCAGAAGCAATAACAATTCTAGTTAAAACAACAACAGCAAGAAGAACAAACAAAAAACTCACTAGCCTAGTTAAAGCTCAGCTGAATTTGCTTTGTACCCAGTTCACAGACACCTGGGATGAAAGGGGGGTCGGGGGGAAGAGCAGAGAGATTCATTTCTCATAATGACCATTTTTATCAGAATTAAAATAGGATCCAAAGCATACACTTCTTCGCTGATCCTTTGTTTTAATATAGTGGGGGAATGTCTCCACATTCATTTGCATGCACAGCTTTGCCAATAGTCTGATATAGGGGAGAGCAGAGTGGTTGTTGAGGCCACTGAACCAGCCACTGCTAAAGGAAGGTACTTCTTAGTTTTATATTGTCAAGGGTTTCTTTTCATTGTGATAAAGTTTTCTGCTGATGCTTCAAAATATTAGCATGAATTAATGACCTAATGATAGGATTGAGTGACATATCAGAAAAGAGAAGACTGTGGGAGACCAGAACTGGATGTTTGTAAATATATGAAAGGATGTCTTATAAAAACCAAAACCCCATACACTAGCATGCTATGAGTAATCACGTGAACCAGTTCGACTTCCATGCTAACCTGACATTACGCCCCGATTTGCCAGTTGTGTCTCGTGCAGCTGGCCTCAAAGGAACATGCTGTAGCAGAACAGGCTGTACCATTGCCCTACACCAGCCTAACTTTTGTTTTTCAGCCCCCATTTGTAATGGAGAAGTGGATTGTAGGAATAACAAAAAACCAGACTGTAGAATGTACTGTCACATATGAGGTAAGTTTGGGTGGGGGAAGCGGGGAGGAGGGGCTGGTGGCTTTCTCAGTAAGAGTTTATTTGCTCCCTCGGAGTGCTTAAAATTTATTGGACGAGAAACCATTGAACCAATGTGAATATGGGAAGATCAATATAATTATTCTAAATAAGTGTTGGGAAGAAAAGAGAATAGGATACACTTACCTAAATAGAGACTGAGGTAGTCATTCATTCATCAGCTAATGTCTGAGCACCTCCTACATCCCACGCACTGTGCTGTGTACAGGAGATGCCAGAGAATAAAACAGAGCGCTTAGAGTTTAGGGGGAAGAGTAGATCAGTGATTCTTCACAAAGATAGACTCAGCTTCAACTACCTTCCAAGAGGTGAGGGGGATCTATTATCAAACGCATATTCCATAGATTTTATATGCAGAAAATTACAAAACTTCACACTAAAAAATATACTATTAAAATTGAAGTTCATCTATTTAGCAAATGCCTACTGACAAGTAT